>VWYH01006473.1:1108892-1121729 GCA_013399365.1 Pampusana beccarii
GGTTCCTGGTTCGCGGAGCCGCCGGAGGAAGGGAAGGAGGGCGGGCGGCAGGGAGGCAGGGCGGGCGGCGGGGGAGGAGTGTCTCCCCGCGCCCTTCCCCAGGCGGAGCGTCTCTCCCGGCCCTGGCGGCGGTGGAGCCCCCCCACCCCCCTCCGCCTCCGACCGCTCCGCTCGGCCCCCGCGCGGGCTGCGGGGACCGGCGAGCCCCTAGGCGGGATTTCGGGAGAAGGAGGGTGCGCCCCTGCGATGAGCCTGCGCCTTGCTACGCCCCCTCCCCGCTCCTGCCAGGCGGGGGGGAGCCGGGCCCGTCTCTGCACCCCTGGTGTGCCCTCGCCGTCCCGGGGTAACGCCGGGAGGGGGAGGCGCATCTCCGCGCACTCTTGCTGCTGCGGTAGAGCAAACCCATCCTCATTTCAGACATAAAAAATAAAAATCGGCGCTAACATCGATGCTGGTTTAAAATTAATATTTCACTTGTGGTTAGGATCTTTTAAAGCTGATTATTTTTAAGTTCGGGGCTTCATTTGAACGTCTTCAGGAAAAAAAAAAAATGAGGCTTTGGAGGGACGAAAAAGTTGGCCCTGTTTTAATACACTCAATGAAGTCCTGAAACATGTAAAAGGACTAAGGACTGCTCACAGAGAAGGAGTTTTACCTGTGCTGAAGCCTCTGTAGGATCCGGGCCTTGAAAAAGGCAAATATTTTATCAGCTGTTGTTTGCATCTGTCAAAGTTTGTGGGTAGCTTGATGGATGTTAACAGAGAAGCACAAAGTGCTGGTAAGGCCAGACGTGGAGATAACGGCACGTTCAATTGCTTAATTTCACAATTAGTTTGCTATATTATTGGAAGCAAATCATATTTCACTGTGCCTACACTAGTGCTCTATTTTTAGCTATAATGTAGCTAAAAAGGAGGAACCTACTGAGATGTATTATAACATCGAATGTGAACGATTTTGTTCTCTTTTTACTCATTTTGTGTCATGCATCTGGTTTGGAATACAGCTAATTTATTAACTGAGCAGAGCTACCACGGATGGGTTGGAAGCTGCAATTCCAAGGCAGAGGAAAGTTCCATGCAATTTTGCAGGTAACCCAACAAATCAGTCTTGCAAAAAGCACCCAAGCACATTGGCTGGTCTATCAAGAACTGTACAACTACTTTATGTTAATTTATAGCAACAGTGTATTTGGCTGATTGGTTGTGCTTTTTTTGTCTTACTCTTCCTGCTATTCTTTTTTTTTTTTCAGGGCAAAGGTGTAAATGAAAAAGGCATCTGAAATGCCTGGAGGTAGTCTTAGTCTTGCATAACCTTTTTTTTTTTTTTTTTTGTAAGAACAAAAGAGAGAGAGAAAATGAAATTGAGGAAATATTGTGTTACATACAGAGATGGCTGCTGGAAGAATGAAGAATCCTTCCCAGTACATGCAAGATGCTCACAGATTTTCCGCAAATTCAGTACGAACCTCATTTGTTTTCTGCTTGTGGTTCACAGGAGCACTTAGCTTTTTAGTGGTTGACACTACATCTATTTTTAGCAGCATTTTAACAGCTGTCACTAACAACTAAGATCTTGTCTCGAACAGGGAAGGGAGATTATCTGTTTTATTTAAAAAATCAAACTACATAATTGTCAGATTATAAAATGCAATTTGGATCTTTATCTGTGAAGAGAAAAGGCTATCTTTTTCTCATTATGCCAATTCCATGAAAAAAAAAGACCTATAGTGGGCTTGATAAAATAACGAATGGGCTTTGCAAGGTTTGGAAATAATGCTATTCAAACGCATACAAATATATATAGCACACTTCAAATTCTGTTAAAAGTGGTCCCGTTCCTGCCTTCTGCAGCTGTGTTGCGATGGGGGAAACCACAAAGAGTCGAGTCGTAGCTTTCCAAGTAGGTCAAGAGGAGCAGCATGGACACCTCCGACAAGCAACCCTCTTTCCTCGCATTAGATTTTATACGAGGTTAACTCATGTCAGACACATGACACGGAAAGCAGCAGACAGACAAGTGTAAGCCACTCTGTAGCAGATGTCATCTCTGTTCCTAAAGATAGCAGTAAATTTGCTGTGGATAATGCATAACAAAACAAAAAATAACACTGAAACTCGGCCAGTGTCAAATTTTACCTCCTCCCATGCTCGGTAAAGCGAGCGATTTGGTATTAGGGGCTGCAGGAGCGGCGATGCAGTGTAAAAGCAGCCTACTGTACTGTCTTACTTAGAGGTCATGTGCCCTATTTTGAGAACTGAACCAAAGCGGATGAAGTTTTGAGTCGGTTCCAACTAAGGCAGCTGGGCATTTCCCGCTTCCCTTCAGCTTCAGCCCAGGGAAGCATACGATCACATGCTCACGTATTATTATTATTCCTTTACCCCATATTATTCATGCTAGATTTAATTTTTTTATGCCTTTTGGCTCACGTGGTTCTGATTATGTGAAATTTATAGCTAATCGGGAGGAGCTGCATTTTGGGAAGACATTGGGAAAATGTTGGGCATGGCAGGTTAGAGTTTACTTTCCCTGTTCAACAGGTGCGAGTCTTCCGAGAGAGGAGCCCACGGTCTTCTGCAACTCACCAGTTGTGTTCAAGCTCTGCTTTCCTGAGCCATGCTGAAAGTCTGTAGAATTCTTTACAAGCCCTAGGAAAATGTAAGTAAACATGTTTTCTATATGGTATGCTTATGTTATCCGAGACATCAATATTTTATGTATGTAGTCCAATTTTCAACAATTTCATCTTCTAATTATAGATAAATCTTTTAGCTGAGCAACAGAACATGTTCCCTTTTAACCTGGATTCTTTCTTTTCTTTCTTTTTTCTTCTTTTTAATGCTCCTTAATGGCCCATGTTATAACTGTGGTTGAACCACATCTAAGTATAGTACAATTGCATTGCTAATGCATATTGGCATTAGCAACTACTTGCTTGTGTAAAGGGCCAAGACATGCATTTGAAAACACAGCTTTCCAATATATTTAAAATCACAGTTTTTACTGACCATTACCACTGATAGTTTCATCCAGTCCAAAATAAAAACATCTCACAAGGAACTGTATGTTTTGACTAGTAGGTCATGTTGACAATGGTAGGGCAAACAAAGCACAAGTTACTAACACAGAGGTAGTACTTTGTAATTTTTGTAGCTTTAATATTGCTGTATCTATTTACATTGTTTGTGGTCAACTTCTTGCTTGTTTACTACTTGCACTATTACTTGTAAGACAATGTAATTTGTAAAAACCAGAACATTAAAAAAAAATTCATTGCCAGAGGACTTAGACTTACCTCAATATTAATGAATTCCAAACAATAAAAGGTAGTGGCATCTAATTGTATCTTAATATCTATCTATCTATCTACTACCTGCTGGCATTTTTACAGTATCAAATGGTAACTCATACCGTAATCTGATTAAAATTTTGTAGTAAACATAGCAGTACTGCACCTATGCCAAAAAATCCAGACATAGTGTTTAACAGCAGCAAAAATACGAGAGCAAAAAACACCCTCCAGCACTTAATAAACATATCAAATGTAAATTGGAGGAAATTATTAAATCACTCTATAGGCTACTTAATTTTGATGATTATTCACAGTTGTGGTAGCAATACTTACTGTGGAATAGTTTAGTACCAAAGTCGTCATGACACCAAGGTCATAAGTAGAATTTGAAACTTGCTGTATAGGGGAAATTACCTTCTTGATTGAATGAAGCTGCAGCTTTAAAGCTCCTACAGCAAAAGGAGAATTCTTATATAATTTTCCAGATTCTTCTATAATCCTGAAATTACCTGCTCTGAGATATTATGCAATGAGATATGGTTTGGTATTAACCTGCATGATAACATTCATTTTGAGACTTGAAAGACCTTTGTTTTCTAAATTTTTAAAAAGCGTTATATCCTGGGAGAGATTTCTGATGGGGTGTCCCCAAAATGTACAGTGAAGAGGAGCCAGAGAGCGCAATGGTATGAAGCTGAGTTAAGAGACTGCTCAAGAAAAGTGTTAATTTAACATGTGCCAAGACAGAAAAGGAAATTAAAAAATCTATTGAAGTAGAAGTTGCACTGCTTTCCTAAATAGATGTAGTCTGATGATTTTTTTTTTTCTTATATTGAATACATGCTTCCTATGTAGGCTGTGGTCCAGCTGGAGGAGCTCATTCAACGTGGCACCTGGGCCCAAGCTG
This sequence comes from Pampusana beccarii, assembly GCA_013399365.1. Classification (NCBI taxonomy): domain Eukaryota; kingdom Metazoa; phylum Chordata; class Aves; order Columbiformes; family Columbidae; genus Pampusana; species Pampusana beccarii. The sequence goes on from VWYH01006473.1 coordinate 1,113,095, forward strand.
GGCAGTTGATCTTGCGTGACACAAAGAATTGGTCCTTGTTAGATGCATGTCGATTTACACAGATTTGGTTAAAAAAAAGAATATATTTGCCACAGGGAACCATAACTCAGTGTTCTGAGAGAGTGTCCTGGCTTTGAACATGAGGGTCACACCAGAATTTGTCTGGCCTGGACTAAATATCTAGTCACCAAAGGTCATGCATTCCAAAATTTTCTCTTTATGCTTGCCAATACTTGGCCCACAAGCCAGGGGAGTGGCAGAAATTTTGACACATTGGACGAGTTTTTCCCTAATGGCCCCAAACATGCAAATAAACAGAGTGATTCACAGGTGAGAGCAGATATCCTGTCCAACCTGGTTGCGTGTCTGTGGTTCGATCTCTTCTGGTGTGTGCATAAGTGACAGTCGCTCAGCTTGTTTTCCCAAAAATGATGTTGTCAGTGTATCGGTGCTTGTACAATCCCAGTGACTGCAGCATCCAAGTACCACGCAGACATATTTCTTCAGAGCTCTGGAAAGAAGAGAAGCATTATTGCCGTTTTAGAGGCAAGGAGTGGAGAAATGAAGAGATTGCAGGATTTATCTGAGGTCACCTAAGAAGGTGATGACAAAGTTTGGTACTTCCCAAACCCCAGCTCATTGCCTTTCATCACAGGACCAGATTTCCTTTTCAGCTGTTGCCTTCCAAGATTGCTGCATGAGCATGAATGACGTATAGTTAAAACACATTTAGTTGTTGTCTGGGGAAGGAAAAGGTGTTGTGGTCTGTTTGAATGTATTTATTATTGAAATGAATTCAGAAAACCCACATTGTCAGGGCTTTTTACCATATGGATTAGCAACAGCCCCTACAGATTGATGTTACCTTGCCTGCTCGAGCCTGGTCAGAAGAGTCACATTCCACAAACGTGCAAGAATTTCTGGCATGAATTCTTGTACATGCACATTTACATTTTGGCTTCTGTGCGTGCTGTTCATGCACTCACCACTTTGAACTTTGCTATTTATGAGTAATTTTGACAACAAAACTCATTCCTTCATATATACATGGAAAGCAAACACAAAAGAGACAGGAGCGTGGCCAAATGAAAATAATTCCAAATGTTTTTTCTTTTTTAATTTATTTTGCATTCCATTCTCAGCTCTGGCTAGACAGTCACAAAGTAGAAATTATATATCCCTCTCAAGATTTCTAAAGGAAGACCAGCCAGGACTCAAGGGGAATCTCGTTTGTTTAAAGAGTCAAAGTTGGTCCAGGGCAGGAATGATAGAGGGTTCAGCAAACAAGAATTTCTCTCAATGTGATTTAATTATGTTCCCTATGCGTGACTTAAACTGAAAAATTCACCCTATCAGAAATCTTTTGTGTTCCAACAGCTTCATAGAAGACATGACTACTCCTAAATGTAAGATGAGGTTCTGATCTTTTAAATCTGGTTTCTTTGGTTCCGTTCAAAGCAAAAGACACCTGTCACCATGGTGTTAGTTCTGTAGACGAGCTTCACTTTTCAAGTCCTGAGCATTAGTTTTTTCCATAAGAGGAGTGTATAAAAATAGTGAATGTAAGCCCAGGGTTGTTTAAGGAACTAGAGATGCTGAGCTGGATTTGCAGTATTTATACTACTTTTATATAATTGTAATAATAGTGATTGTAACATCATTTACGCTGTCAAGAGAGATAGAATTAGACCACCTTTTACTGGGAATCAGAAACAAATTAATAAATAAACTAAGCAGTGCACTCCATGTGTGCATTTTTATTTCAAAGCTTATACTACAGGGTGTCTAGTTCTAAGCAGGTGCTTCCTTGTAAACCCACTGTGGAGAGCAAATGAGTCCCAGGGATTGTCACTCCTTGTTGATCATCAGTGGGCGTAGATGCAGTAGATGTAAAGGTCTATGACTCACTGAGGTTGCTAAGGTGAAACCAGAAGAGAGTAGATAATTGCACCATTATAAAAAGAATTATCACAGTTTGATTACAGAAAAAAAAATTATTCTAATAGTGCCATGACTCTTGGGAGCTAAAACAGGGGATGGGACCAAAAGTGAGGAGATTATGTCATGGAATGGCAAAGTGTCCCCATTAATTGATCCATTCTAATCAAATGTGCCAAAAGGATGATTTGCAGGACTGAAGGTATAATGGGTCAAAACACCATAAGGTTCATATCCATGCCAGTTCTGATTAAGATAAAAAAGGAGACAAACTGACATGGGCAAGAAATTTCTGAATCCAGATATTACTGGAACACTTCATAAAAGAGATGATGCAACCTCCTGCCTCATGTACAAAAAAAGATACGGAGTTCAAAATTGCCCCATCTAGTTTGATAATCTGTAAATTGAAGTGTGAGAGGGAGGGATTGCATGTAATCTAGATTGATATAAGAACTTCAAATGCTCAGGGTGGTATGAAGAAAGCATTTCTTTTTGATGCACAGTAATGAATAACTTGGTGTTAAATAACCAAGAAAACATGCAGAAAGTATTTGGACAATTAAGAACAAAAAGCAGATGTGGTATAAATTAATGGGTGTCTATGACCTTTATAGAGTACATGCAACTTGACAGCATGGTTTTCATATCAGTAATGACGTATCAGGTGGCTACAATCTAGGCTGTAAAGGCAAAATAAAGAAAACAATGGATGCAGGCATGGAGGACAGTGGTATCTCCTCATTAATGGTGGTGCAGTGCAGAGGGAGACTCCTCCATCCATCCCAGCTGTATTGAAGACTTGAAGCACACCAACAAAAGCCTGTCATTTTCCCTTTCTGATTGAGTTTTTGTGGTGGATTTAGTAGTGGTATCTACTAAGGTGGGTGGCAAGAGGTACGGTGTGATGGGAAGAGACTGGCAGGAGGTTTTGAAAGTCCCCCTAGGGATTGTTACAGAGGGGCAATCATTCACAAATCTCACACTGAAAGTTCATTTCCATGAAGGTGGGAAAGGACTTGCAAAGACAGCAGTCCTCAGGTGGAAAGGTTGTATGGCTCATGTGAAATGAGAAAGGTGTTTCTTATGAGGTGCCGTCACAGCCAAGATTTTAGGCTCTCGGACACTATGTCCCAGTGACCTTGGTAGGGAACAAGACGTGACACTCCGCTCTTGTTATGGACCAGTAGGGAGGGCGGTTTGAAAAAACCTTAGCTTGAGGTGGCAGGTAAGAGAATCTGCCAAAACCAGAGAAATGACTCTCCCAGTCCTCCTTTGCCTCTGCTTCCCCAGCTCCCCACACCTCTGTAACAGCTGAAAGAGGGAGACTGCAGACTTATATGTTACAGATCTTACCCAAAGAACATCTGTAAATGACAGTATATGCCTTCAAGTGTGTTCAGTGGTTATTCCTTGTTTGATGCAGCAGTGGCCACGTAATCATGTTGCTTCGAGGCTTGCTAGAATGTGACATTAAATATGATTCCAGTTATTGCTGTGCATCCCTGCTATTTTTACTTGTTACATTTAAAGTTAATAATATTCTGACATAGGCCTGGTTCAGGTGAATGGATATCTTCTTTTCAAGGACATGGGTTTTCCAGGAGAAAAAACAGGATTCATCCCACAGCTAATGCCTACAGGATGAAATGAACACTGTTTAAAATGTTGCTCATCACAGGCAAAGCTTACTGCCACAAAGGCACTGATAAAGGCAATCGGTGGAAGTTACTGTAGGGCAACAACACGTACTCGCAGAGCAACTGTGCTTGTGCATTGATCCAGTTTGGGTGCCTTGTGCTTTCAGGGCAGTGGAATATCTGGAAACAAGAAGTTTCACTTTATTGTGATGGAGAAAAAAAAGTGTGATACTGAGCAGGAAGATTTTAAGGTAAACCTTACTGCTCTGGTGGAGTAGGTTTTGGGGTACAGTATGAGAACAGGCAGTGACCGGACTAACGGGTGGCCCAGAGAATCAGGAGACATCATTTCTCTGGGTTTCCTCTTCAGTATCAGTGTAAGTCAGTTGGCACTGTGACTGTTCATTTCTTAGCGACATACAGATTGTGGTGCGGTTGATACTCAGCTCTCGTTTGGAGATGATATATTTCAGCATCTCTCACTGCGGCGTGACTGCTAAGTCCTGTCAGCTAGAGTGGTCCAGCCAAAAGCTGTAGCCCCAAGAAGAGGGCTACGGCAGTTTTAGCCTTTCTCCAAGTCCTGTGTGGTATGATAGTGTCTCTGGCATGGCGTGCGGTGGTCTCGCTCACCCCTTCAGGTTGCTGTCAGCTCTGGGTGTTTTATTGCAGACTGTCAGGATTTCCTGACCGGCGCAGAGGATTTCTGGTTAGGAGAATCTTTGACTGATGATGTGTTTGCATCGTCTTTGGGAATGTGCCCTCATGTGGGCTTCTCAAGACCAAGAGGCCACAACTCTTACCCTGTCTCAGTGCTTGGCAGGCTTCCTTTGTGATTTTCTGCCTTGTCTTTAACAATACAAACAACTGAAACTACGTGGCCCTTGGAAGCTGCGTGCAAATATATATATTCTTTGTGTGCAGCTGGACTACAGCCACTATAAAAGCAAGTAAAACAAGTTGGAGTACATACATTACAGAAATGCAAATCAATTTATTTTACAGGGTATGTTAACTCAGGAGGTACCGCACTTTTGGTCCCTCACCTGGTTTCAGGAGACAGGTTAACTGTCTCTGTGCTGCTCTTTATCATGCAATGTGCATGTGCAACCTTTGTCATCTTTCTTGTAAAGATATTCTGTTAAGAGCAAGAAGAGAAAAAAAATGGGAAGACTTTTGTCATTTGCAGTGTAGGGAAGGGAATGTTTTTATGCCAACCAGTAACACAAATGGAATAGCTGACCTGAGGCTGGGTAATGCACACTATTTCTAAATTAAACCCAAAGTTCCCCCAAAGAAGCCAAAGAACTATGCAGAAGTCACCTGCCTTTTCCCACAGCTCTAAGTCTTGAAGCTGAGGTAGGTGAACAGGAGAAATCAGTTGCTTCAAGCGATAAATGATGACTTGTTAAGAGTTTTAGGTTACAAGAAAGAGGAATCTACGAAATTCAAATCCCAAAATCCTGTGGATATATATTGACTGAAAGATATGGACGCTAATTTTTCTATTAATTTTGTGTCTGATCAGTATGCACACAACCACACAGATATAATTAAGCAGATCATACACTTGCAGATGTGGCTAGATGCTTACTTTACTGTATATATATATGAATTAATGATATGTTTACGTAATACTTGCAGACATGCAATGTAACATGTGGAGATGAACATGGGGACAGAAAATCAGACCCATTGTATGTGTTTTAGACAAACGAATTTTTTTACTTTGGGTCCAGTATGCCATCAGGTGTGGTAGTGCCTGGGCATGTCTTAGCATAGGTTAGCAACAAAAAAGTAGTTCTTTTGATTATTATTAGAATTTTGGTCTTATGCTACTGATTTAGCTTTTATTTTGTTGTGCATCATTCCGCGTTTGGTAAAGGCTTAGTGTATCTGTATAAATACAGTGTTAAATACTGTTTTTTAATACTTTGAGCAATACATTTAATCAATGTACCCTCTTTAAAAGAATGTGTTTGTTTCTTTGAGAGACAGTTTCACCAGCATGTGGCAGATTATTTTAATAAAACCAAGTAAGATTGATATCATGAAAGCAGGATTAAATGTCTTTAAGAAGATGCTTGTGTCCTAAACCTTTGTGTGTGATTCTGTATTTTAAAGTGGAGAGATAAATAAATGAGAATCACAGAATATTATTCTATGATTCACTTGTGTTCAGGAAGGTAAAGATTGCTTGAAATATGTTTGATGAAGCTGGATTCTTCATAAGATAAGGTAGAGCAGATTTTTCAGTGTGCCTAAGAAAGCAGTCTTTTTGAAGGAGACAACCAAGAGGCTGCAGGTGATGTAAACAGATTATATTTCTTGGAGATTAAAGTGAGCTTTTTGACATTCGAGAGACCCTATTAAAAATTGGACTGTGCTCACTATCATCTGTGGGCAATATTGATTGCTGAGCTGTCTACTTGTAAAAGGAATTCTTTCTACTCAAATGATGCACTTTTAGGAAAAGGAATGACCTCTGCAGGAGGAGGGGGCGTACAATTAGAAATCATACCACATGTGATTGAAACTCTCCCACAGGCAAGAAGGGAAATCAAATTAAAGCAAATATTGTATTAAAGGAGTTTCAGTGCCTTGGAGAGCTCTGATTTTCATGTAAATGCTCATTTAGACTGAGGTTTACTGCCTCCTCAGAATAATGGAGAAGAAAAGAAAAGCATATTTAATTGGAAAGGGAGGGAATGCCAAGGAAATAGATGAATTGCAATTCACTTCTTAGATATTTTGCCTCCAGATCTAGTGGCTATGATAGCTCACTATCTGAAATTGTAGAAAGGCAAACAGTAGTTTAACTTCAGTCCATATAATTTGGGAAGTCTTGCTTTTTTTCTTTACCACATTTTCTAGATTATTGCAGCTTTAGATAATTTGCCCGTCAGGTCCTTTTGCATGTCCTTGTGGGAATTGCCTAGTGATTGACAGCTTTGATCTGGAAATTATTGCAGCTAAACTACTACAATTCATATGGAGAGAACTGCCAAATAATTTGACAGATAGATGCCAAGAAACGACATATCTGGATCTGTCAGACAAACTTTTTTAGAGGAACCGTCATTTGGGTTTTGCTACATGGGTATGGTGAATACCGGGCACAGCTTGTTGTGGGACTCTGCTTTTGGGGGGCCACAAATTGCCGATTGCACCTGTGCTCTGCAAATGCGGGGTGCTTGGATGAGTGATGTCTGCTGTCAGTAAATCCCAACAAAGTGATCATCAGAAATTAAGAGTTTTGTGGACTTGGCACCAGCACAGAAGCAAATAGTTTTGTGCCTGAGTGTGAAATCAATGTAAAATGTTTTCTGAAATGAGATTCTTAATAAGAAACCCAAGAGTAAGATCGTTTTTTACTGAGCTCAGGATGAACCGAAGAGAACTCAAGAACTCAAAACTCAAATGTATCACACTTTCACACTTTTGCATCTTTTTTTTTTTGGTTTGTTTTTTGGCATTTACACACAAAAAATACCCCCCAAGTTATACTATTAAGGTTCAACCTGACAGTAAGAATCAACACAATTAATAAATCTCATGGTATCGTGTAGGCTATCAGACAACAGAGGTGACACATGCTCAAACCTGAGTGAGTAAACATGTTTTATTTGCATTCAAGCTAATGCCTCAAAACTGGAGTTAACCTCCCTCTGCTAAAACCAGGGCAGGTGCAAGGCCGTTTCCCTCATCTAACAAATTGAGATGCCAACTGTATAGCCCGAACTACTTCATTCTTAAATCTCCTGTTGCATTTGTCTATGTAACGTAGAGATTTAATGCAGCAGGCTATTGAAAATCTCATCAAGTTTAACAGAATAAACCTTAGAAAGAGCTTTCATCATTAAATATTTTCATACTCTATAATGTGCAAAATTATGTCACTATATTTTAAGGAGGCTTTAAACAGGAAAAAGTGTCCTGGTGCCTAAAGATGGCAATGTGCTAATTAAGATACACAGAAGAAAAGTTAAGTGAGCAGCTTTAAAGAGGGCGGGAAGGAAGGACTCCATCCCATGCAGAAATACATGATGCTTCAGCCATTCAGCCCCATCACTGGGGAGGAGGAATGCATAAACAGGAAGAGGCAGTAAAGAAAAAGTCATTTAATTGTGGGCTAGAGAAGAAAAACACCTCCCAGGAGATTTATTCTGGACAGCTGAATGGCTGCGCTTATGGGAGCAAGGAAGATGTAACTCAGAGCTCTGTGGGTCACGCCTGCCCTAGGCTAAGTTAGAGGCACCAGTCAGCCCAAAGGGTGAGATGATGTAGCAGTGGGGGAAATGAAGCATATTCATCAACATTTTAATACTATTTCCTGTCGCTTTATCCTTCTCTTAACTTTTAAAACTATCCTTCCATCTCGGCAAATTCCATGTTTCTAAACCAGCCCATGGCAGATTTTTCTAGGATGTCCAGCTGGAAGTGAAGGTGTAACAGAACGTCTGGGGCACAGGGAGCATCAGTTGAGCTTTGCAGTGTGGGAACTGGTTCCTATTCAGGCTCTGCCAAAGAGTCCCATCAGGATGTTGGGTAGATGCTTAAACCAGTTTTTTCCAGGTTATTCTTAATGTAATGTTCCTCATTTTACAGACACTTGACCATCCATACCTTCTGGTTTTCAGACATATGAGCAGCTAATGAACTCTGAATGCCTGGAATGTTATGTAGTGGTAAATGCTCTGAGAAGAACAAATACATGACTCAGAACAGACACCAAGAATAGTAGAAACTTTGGACCTACATCTCCCCAGGTTTTAGACTGCCATTTTAAAGTGGTTTTAATAGTATCACCTCAGTTCACTGGGAGGAGTGGCTGACACGCCAGAAGGCTGTGCTGCCATCCAACGAGACCTGGACAGGTTGGACAGTTGGGCAGGGAAAAATTTAATTAAATATAACAAGGGAAAGTGTAGAGTCTTGCATTTGGGTAGGAGCAACCTCAGGTTCCGGTATAAATTGGGGAACGACCTGTCAGAGAGCAGTGTAGGGGAAAGGGACCTGGGGGTCCTGGTGGACAGCAGGATGCCCATGAGCCAGCACTG
>VWYH01006473.1:1121831-1184398 GCA_013399365.1 Pampusana beccarii
GAGGAGACTGAGGGGTGACCTCATTAATGTTTATAAATATGTAAAGGGTGAGTGTCACGAGGTTGGAGCCAGGCTCTTCTCAGTGACAACCAATGGTAAGACAAGGGGCAATGGGTACAAACTGGAACACAGGAGGTTCCACTTAAATATGAGAAGAAACTTCTTCATGGTGAGCATGCCGGATCACTGGAGCAGGCTGCCCAGGGAGGTTGTGGAGTCTCCTTCTCTGCAGACATTCAGAACCCACCTGGCCACCTTCCTGTGTAACCTCATCTAGGTGTTCCTGCTCCAGCAGGGGGATTGGACTGGATGATCTTTTGAGGTCCTTTCCAATCCCCAACATTCTGTGATTCTGTGATTCTGTGATTCTGTGGAAATGAAATCATTGAGGTTTGTAAAGCACTCAGGACTGGTAGTGTCGAGCACCATGTAGAAGCCTATGAGCAAATTACTCTGTCTTCCTTGTCTTTCGTAACTCCTTGCTGTCTTCATGCTCCCTCTCTCAGTGTTGGCCCTGTTCTCCAGAAAAGTGTAGTGAGGTTCAAACACGCTCCATGGGGCTGGGACTCTCGCAGGCAGTATCTGTTAAAAGCTAGCAAGGCTACACTGAGCGGATTCAACCACAACTTTTATAAGGCTCATCCTTTAACCAAATATAGGTGGACCTGCACAGAGAAGTTGTTCTTTGACACAGCTTCTTGTCCGTGCTCCAAAGCTACGAGAGGTCACTAGGTTTTTCAGCAGAAAGATTGTTCCTGAGTCTGCTCCTTAGAAACACCTGAGCTAATTCAGCTGAAATTTGTGTTTTAAGACGAAAGCAAATAAAAGTATTCACTCAGTATGGAAATGTTTTGGAGTATTATGCACAATTGGAAGTGGGCTCTCCAAGGTGATGGTCAGATCTACATGTAAAACTACTGCCTGTGCTGATGCTGACATTGTTGGTAGGAGTCACAAATCTTAATCCACCCAAACTGGGGCTATTCTGGATGTAAGCTGAACAAAGAGCTGCATTTTGCCATTTGGAGCTTTGGAAAGTTTGGGAAGTAAGGAAAATTTGTTTATGTGAGATCCTGAGGTGCCTAATAAAACTTTGAAGTTAGTCCTGCTTTGGGAAGGAGGTAGAGCTAGATCAGTTCCCAAGGTCCCTCCCAAATGAAATTTTTCTCTCGTTCATGTTTTCATCACATAAACTTCCAAGCACCTTATATTCTAGCTTTCAGGACCATAATGTTTGCTAATAATGGATCACTACTGCTGTTTATTTAGAAAGTTGCCTTTGAAGACCAGCTGTGACACACATTTTTAATCAATTGACTTTGGCTAAGAGGGTTGAGAAACTCAAGGAAAGAAAAACATTCTCCTGTCACCTGTAAAAGCATACTACACGTAAGTTATTGTTATTTGTGCACTATGTTTGCCACCAAATTGTTTAACCATTCTGTGAATTCTTCTCATGATTCAACTACTCCGAAGAGTGAATGCCATCATGATTCTAGCAAGAAGAGCAATCACAATAGAATCACAGAATCATAGAATCATTTCAGTTGGAAGAGACCCTCAGGATCATTGAGTCCAACCATACCCTAACCTAACTCTAGCACTAAACCATGTCCCTAAGAACCTCGTCTAAATGCCTTTTAAACACCTCCGTTTCTAAGAACTACAGAGTGAACCGTATTAAATAACAGGTTCAGTCTCAAAGCAATAAACATGCCAGGGTATGAAAATCACCTTTTTTCATAGATACAAAAGTAGAGCACGATTTAGTGTTTCATACCTCCGTTGTACCAATAACATGCTACCAGCAATCATCCACAATAAACTAATACGTCATTTCAGACTGCATATATTATTTAGTGTTGAGGAAGCAATGTATTTGAGAATAGCCAGGCTGAAAATCTCTTTGTGGCAAAGATTTTTCAAGTATCTCTATTCCTCGTATATACATATCGATTTTTGTTTCAGATTTAGAATCACTTAGCTGCTGAAGAAGTCAAGTACTAACATGCTCTCAGCTCTGCCGTCAAAACACTAAGAAAATGGAGGTTATAGGTATGTTGTGACTCCTGCATAAGGAGTATGTGGCAAAAGTAAGAGAATGCAAACTGTGGCTGCCTGCTGCGAATCTCTGAATACACCCTGAAAAACTAAAGCACGCAAGAAATGTCTGGTTGCTAGTACAACTGGTTGCACAACATTGACTCCCCTTTGGTCTGGCAGACCTTGGATCTGTTGACCTGGACAATCTCTTTTAGTCTGAGCAGAGAAGTTACAAAAAGTACTTTCCAGTAAAAGCCTGAGAATAAGGAGAGGTTTGCTTAATGTGCTTTTTATGGTTTTACAAACATGTGTCTGTGCTGTCAAAAAAACTTGCAAAATGAAATGATACTGAATAGTCTCTTGGGAACATGCAAGTGTCTGAGCAAAGTGTCTTGTCCACAGCATTCAAAGCTGATCCCAAGGGTCTGAACCTGAACCAGCCAGGTGTGACAAGCTTTTCTGATTTGCCTGGTGACAAACATATTCCCTTTTTTCCACCTTGCTTCTGCACATTTCAGGCAGGGGGATATGGTGAAATAGACTTTGTACCGCAGAATTAGCACTTCCAGAGCGGAATCAGTGACAACAAAATGTACGTGGTATTTCCTAACTACTTCCTCAGTCAAGATGTAATGAGGCTTCTTAGTGAGCAACAATTAGGTCTGATTGTGTTGGGAATCACAGCAGATAAGTTATTAGCAAAACAGTTATATTAGGAGAATCAAATGATCTTTTTTTAATCACAGTACTCTGTTTTCCCAGGAAGCGTTTTTCTTTCTCTTCATAGGCAGTGGATAAAGAAGCAACGTGGTTTCCTGTGTGCACATAAAGCTATACTATAGGGTAATAAACCTGAATAATATTCATTTCCATTTGTTATAATGATTGTAATAAATCTACAAGGCATAGATGAAAGCAGTTGTACCAGCCTTATATCTTGCAGAAGATAAAAAAGCTCCTAAAAAGGACAGAATGGAGTGTTTATTATGCCTTCTTAACTTTAAGTACATTTAAAAGAATTGCTATTTCCTTCTGTTGCCTCATTTACAAGCACCAAGTTAGGTGGTAATTATAAGATAATTCAGTAACACTCTAAAATAATGATTCAGCTAATTAATGCTGAATTACAGAGGCAGTCCTACACAGACACTTGTAACACCCCCATTAACACTGACAGAGTTCATCATGATTATTCCAGCATGCACTGAAGAAACCGAATGTGATTAGACCATTTATTGGAAATGTTTGGGTCTTGGTTTTGGGGGTTTTTTTGTGTGTGTGGTTTTTTTGTGTGGGTGGTGTTTTGTTTTGTTTTGTTTTTGTATAAAACTGTGTCCTTTTATAGAGTTCTCCCTAGAGCAGGTGTCTCAGTGAGGACGTGGGGCACAGGAACCCTCCTGCTACATGCAGCAATCACCGTGTGCACTTTTCACGGGGGCTCTGGAGCCTAAATTGAGATATCGCACTGGCCACTGACAGCGTAACCACAGGGTGTAGTCTTTTGGTTAGGAGCTGTGGTCAAGGGGCATGCTGCCATCTGCGGTATCTTTGACTTTGGTTGATGCTGATGTAGGGCAGAGGGCGGTAAGGACATTTCCCTCAAGGTCAGTGGAGAGGTTTTGTTGCTTCTCACTCGTGGTCAATGGGGAGGTTTTGTTACCTCAGCATCCCAGGGGCCAGCATTGCTCTTTTTTATTTCTCCCGTTTGCCCTAGAGAGTCAAAGTTATTCTGGATTATAGTCTTGTGTTTGCTGGAGCTTTGTATTTTGTAAATGCTGTCACATTTGTTTATGCTGCACTTGTGCTGTGTTTTGGGAAATTGAAAAGGGGCTCTATGAAGGCTCTTAGAACAGGCTCAGCTATTTTTTTAATTTTAAAACGAGCAAGAAGATTATTTAAAAGGTTGATTTAGTTGTTTTGTTTACATGGAGGGAAGCACAGGTCAGCATAACACATCTTCTCTTAGGGATTTCAAGACAGCATGTTCAGATGTCCCAAGGAAACTTTGTTGTCTTCACTGCCTGCGAGCTGATGTCACCATTCTGAATGAAGTATAACTCAGTGCTGACAGAGATGGCATTAATCTACCCATTAAAGCCAGCTGCCTGGGCATCACCACGCTGCGTGCTGTCTTACACAGGCAATATTTAAAAGAGTTTCATAAAATTGTAGCGTTTTTCTTCCAGAAGGACCTGCACACCCAAATGTTAAATAAGCGCTTAGAGGGAAAAAGTTAGAGACTGCATGTAGATATACTTACACAGCCACTAGGAAACTGCATGCAAGCTCATCCAATTAAGTGGTCTTGGCAAATACTTTTTGCCTCCAACTTGTGATTTTTATTTTTTCGAGTGGGTGTTCTGCAGAGGCTCATGTGTGAAAATCCCCACGGCGAAGCCCACGGGCCCTGGCGCGTCGCTGCCGCGCTCAGCCGCGGCTCCCGCTGCCGGCGGGGCGGTGGGGAGCGGGCTCTCGGCGGAGGAGGCCAGAAGCGGCACAGCGTGAGGCGGCAGCGGAGCCGCTTCAGCCCCGCGGTGCTGGCTGCGGGATGGGAGTAACCTGGCGATGGTCCTTGCGAAATCGCGGCGGGGGGCAATGGGTGATGGATTCGCGTGCTGGCACCGCGTCTGCAGCCCAACCATCTCCAGCTGTCCTCGACGGCGGCCGGCTGCGCTATAGCCAGTTCAGAGCTGGGCTTTATGGTTTCTTTGGGTGTCCAAAACCCTTTTTAATTCTAGCCAGAAGAACTTAAAAAATGCAGTGCTATGGCTACAGAGGCGAATTCAGACTTGGCAAAACAGAGTTGCTTTCACTTATGTAAGGGCTGAATCTGCCTCCTGGTGTTTTAGTGGCCAGTTAGTTCCCTGCTCTTCAGTGTAAAAGTATTGTTTTTTCTGTCCCTGCTAGAGATACTGCTAAAGCACACTCATCCAGCCCTTTGGAATCAGTAACAGCTGGAACAGGTTCAGGTGGAAAATTATGGGGTTACAATTGGGGTATCAAACTCAAGAGACTGAGGCTCTGCTTTTGACTGTGAAGGAATAACCTAATTTTTCCACTCTTCCGCTTGTCTATCTGTAAAAAGGGATAGTAATCTTTTATTCATCTATCTTACCTATCCAGAGTAGAATATATACTGAAATGTAAGCAACGATAACAGAACATTAAGCAAATGGGCCTGGGAGTATAGAAGAGACAGGGGGGGATAGATGGGATCAAAACAAATATAATGAGAAAGAGAGTGGAAATCACAAATGAAGCTGGCTCAGTGAAAACCCCTGCTTAGAAATACAGCTGAGGGCAGGTTTTAGATATCTCCCTTTTTTTTTTTCCTTGCCTGCTGAAGTTGGGGGGAATGTGGAGAAGCTCACTCCTGTCCAAGAGCTTTTGCAGGCTGTCGGTGGGAGATGCTTCGCTAAAAGGGGAGAAGCCTGGGTGCACACAACATACTGCTTGGGTGACACCTGGAGATCCAAGGAGGTTGACGTCTTAGAAATGCCTTTGGAAATTCACTGCATGGTTGCTAGTTGCCTAACAAGGGAATAAATGTAGCCCCTGATGAAGAACCATGGTCAGCCAAGGAAGAATTTCAGAGATCATATATCTGCTTTAGAGACTAGTGAAAGAGTGGAAGAAATGGGCCAGTCTGGCCCATGTAAAGATAAACAGTGATTAGAGAAAGAAAACAATCCAAGGAACAAGCTGAATTTGGCAATAATACATCAGCACTATGTTTTCCAACCGTGCAAGTGTACAGCCCCTAGGCAAGACCAACTCCAGTGGAAAGCTTCAGCCAGCAAACTGCAAACAATTAAAAAAACTGATGATAGGCTCTTTGGGAGCCTCTCTGGGAGGAAGATTCTTGTCTGGCAAAGTGACTTGCATACTTCTGGCACTAAACAAACCATCTCTAACTATGGTGCTTCTGTGGTCACCCGTTGCCACACTATTTTTGTGCCTCTCCGCCTTAACTGGCTCCACACGCGCAGTCCCTGCGGCAGAGGCGGCAGCTCTCCCCAGCTTGCCGACAGAAGGCAGAGGCTTAAATTTGGACTTGAGGAAGGACTCTTGATGAAATCCAGAATCGTAAACCAAAGCCCTCTCTTGGCATTAGTCATACAAGTCAGGACCGCCCAGCACCGCTGCTGCGGCAAGGGCTGGGCATGATTTTGGGACTCCAGCAGCAACCCACACCGCAGGAGCGGCACCCCATCTCCCCAGCACCCCCAGAGTCAGTGGCCACCACTTCCCCCGCTCATGCTGGCTGTCCCCACCGAGTACTTCTGGCAGCAATCACCCTTGCTCGTCTTGCAGCACACCTCTGCCACCAGCCACTTCGGCCAAGCAGCTGACCCCTGCCCTTCAGCAGCCTTTGCCACCCAGTGCCGTGCAAGCAGACGTCCCAACTCCTGCTGTTCACCTGGAGGTCAGTTCTTTCCTTACGGCTGAGGAAGAAAGCCAGTCTCCTTGGGTGTCCCCCCTTGTTGATGAGGAAGGCTTGGGCTCAGAGCATACCATGTTTTGTGGGGCTGGCTGATGGGTATGGGGCTGCAGCAAGTGCTGGGGGATGTTGCATTCCTGACAGCCTTTGCTGAAGCAACATAATGCAGAGACAAAGATGTCCAATGTCAGTGAAGCCTGGTGTTTTTGGCATCCCTGGGTGGGAAGGAAATCCTCGTTTTGCTTCGTATCTCTTCTCAGAGAACTTTTTAAATGTGAAATAAGTCTGGGATTGTACAGAACTGGCACTTAAATGACTTAAGTGAGGCAGGGATTGTGGGATACGGGCAGAGAGCTGGAGGCAGGGGATTGGTCCTGTGGGGTAGGTGAGTGATTTGCCCCAGATTTCACAGGCAGTCTGTGACTGATAAGGTAACACGGCAGGTTCAAGGCTGCTTTACTGGTACCTCCCAGATTATAATATTTGTGTCTTGTTATCAGCCATACACTGCTTAACATTTGCCGTTAAAGTAATGTGATTTATACCTTTGGGTATACACACGCTAAATAATTGAAATCCAACAAAATCCATCGGTCCTTTTCCTAGTGCAGGAAGAAGTGACCCCCCAGGGACCACACAGAGAGCTGGAGGCAGGGGAAGTGTGGGGCATTGGTCTTTTTTCCTCCTTCTGGGTTAGATTCCCATGGTAGACCGACTTTTTTGCTGAACGACTGATGCTGCTGTTGAGCCAGGGCTGGGCCCACCGCGTGCATTTGAAAGTCATTAAATGTGTGACTGTCTCATCAAATTGACCCTCGTATGAATCCTGAACACCTCTTTGGAACGACACGCAGGCCTGGCTGGCACTGCCTGCTTTTGTCATGTTTAAAGTTTTTGTGCCTCTACGCTGTTACATGCTTTTTTATAGCTTTGCTGGAAACTATAAAGTGGCAACTCGTAGCTCGGTGTGATTTACCCTGTTGTTTTCTGCTGTGCAAAACTGTTTGTCAGTGGAGCTGCGATTTCAGGAGGATGTTTGCACAGAAATATAATGAGGCTTGGCTAGTCCTCGGGAGCAGGAGTGATTTTGAATGGCTGCTGACCTCACAGGGAATCTGGGCTGTGCTCAGGCAGAAACCACTGAGCTGGAAACAAAAACCTGGAGAAACTAAAGCAGGCTCTCCATCTTCTGCTCCGAGAGTTAGTGAGGAGATATTTTATCCAAAAGTCTGTGGCAAATGCTAGAAGGCATATTCATAGCTTTTTTAAAAAAATTATCATTATTTTTAACAGTAATGCACCTTTTAAAAATAGGTCTATGCTATTTGGTGTGTTTATGTAAACTGTTCACTTGCAAATGAGCTGGCCCTCTCTTTGGTTCTGTCCTGATGAGGAGCTTTGAGCTTGCTCTTTCTCCTGGATGTGGGACCTTTGCGTTAGGCCCCGGTACAGGCTCTGCAAAGTAAAGGGCTGCTTTTGCATTCTTGAAACTACAGAGAAAGAGATTTATTTGCTTTGTAATTCAGTTTATTAGCTCTCATTCTGTAAACAGCTGTATGGCTGTTCCTTTCTGATTTCCACTGTTACACAATACATACAATTACAGGAAAAATATATGCAGGAATTGTGTTTGAACAGAAGCAGGACAAAGCCAGTATTTTTGTCCAATAGCACTTTTTTTTCTGGCCTTTTTAGCAATTAACTATCTTATGGTAATAAATCACATTTTGCACTATGGGCATGTAAAGGCTCAAACAAAAAGGCTGTGGGTTACAGAACTGTTCCTCACAGGGGTTTTCTGCCCTCTTCCCAACATCTTTTCTCCTCTCAAATTTGGATGGTTTGCTTATCCTTTAAAGAAAACATTTAAAAAAAGAGGAGTTGCCTTTGGCCAGAGATCAATCATGGAAAATTTCAGCCCCTTCAGAGAATGTTTTGGAAACATATGAAGCTGTAAGCAGATGATCTGATCCTGATCCCACTTAGCTCACAGCTGGTTTAGTCCTGCCGTAAGGCCAGCGACCACAGTGGATTTACCCATGATTTGCCACCGTAAGCTGAGATCAGGATGGGGCTGTGGGTTATAATGGCATCTGCTGAGCCTAGGAGTTGCTAATGGTGAAAGAGACACTGAAAGGTGCTGTCACAGACCTCGTTCTCCTGAGTGGTGGTAGTGAATGGGACTATCCATATGCTTAAGGGCTGCAAGACAAGGCCTCACCAAGCTGTGCTATAAATAGTGAGATGCAAACCTCAGGAGATAAAGTGCTTTAATTCACATGGAAATCCAAACTTTCAGGTGCTTATCTTGACCTGGGTGTATTTGGTCAGCCACATGCATTTTGTTTTGGTATTTTAGCACTTCAGGCACTGGGCTAAATCGGCAAATATCACTTAAAATAGTAATAAGCTGATCTGCCTAATTCATCCATCCCTTCTGAAAAGTGTAAGATTTTTGTAAAGATTGGGGGCAGACTTTTTAGCAGGGCCTGTTGCGGTGGGATAAGGGGTAATGGTTTTAAACTAAAAGTGGGGAGACACGAGGAAGAAATTTCTTACATCGAGGGTGGTGAAACACTGGCCCAGGTTGCCCAGAGAGGTGGTGGATGCCCCATCCCTGGAGACATCCCAGGACAGGCTGGACGGGGCTCTGAGCAACCTGATCTGGTTGAAGATGTCCCTGCTCATGGTAGGGGGGTTGGACTAGATGAGCTTTGAAGGTCCCTTCCAACTCAAACTATTTTATGATTCAATGATTCTGCGATTAAAAGCTCTTGCAGAAGTTAGTATTTGGAGTACACTAACCATTGGGACAAACTGTCAAGACCACCTGTGTTTTGGGCTGCCCGGTGGCTTTGTGCAGCTGTGCCCACCACTGGCATTGCAGGTAGCAGTGCCTTGCCTCTGTCTTCTGATGGGTGCAGTTTTCTCTCCTGTCCAAAAGAGCTTGAAGAGACCTTCATGCAAGGAGGTGCAATTGCCTACCTTTTGCAGGAGAGATCACCTTGACAGGGTCTTGTCCTCTGGAAGCGAAGAAAATAAGATTAAT
Organism: Pampusana beccarii; assembly: GCA_013399365.1. Classification (NCBI taxonomy): domain Eukaryota; kingdom Metazoa; phylum Chordata; class Aves; order Columbiformes; family Columbidae; genus Pampusana; species Pampusana beccarii. The sequence goes on from VWYH01006473.1 coordinate 1,131,365, forward strand.
GGTTTGGTGAAGCTGTTTTTTTTTTTTTTAATAATCATGTATCCTGCTCAACCACTAACAATACAGCTGTACTTATTTTCAATTACTTGGATTACAGCCGTGAAAATGACATATCTGCTTGTATATCTACTTCTCATGGATATTTATAAGGAAAAAAAGTGTCCTTGAACTTGCTGCTCCAGTACTTACTTTGACACACAGAAATTCAGGAGCTGGTCTTTTAAGTCAACCTAACATGTCTTTGTACTTGAGCTGTTGCTTGTCTTACTCTTCCCTGGGCATCTGCTGGAGCAGTTATTGAAAGCAGAACATTAGGTGAGACGTAGCTTTGGTCTCACCTGCTAAAACTGTTCGCATGCCTAAATTTTCATAGGCGCAGCACCTGGCACAGATATCCAAGATAATCTGGTCCTCTTCTTAATCAACCTGTGCTGTACAGTACTTTCATGTTATTTGAACTACAAAATTAAATTCTATTTTGGTATTTTGTATGCTCTGAAAAGGACTCCCTGTCAGCAGCTCTCATGTGCTTGTGCTGCATTTGGGCAGATTTTGGGCTCCACCTGTTGTTGCATTTCCCCCGTTATTTACCTAGATGCCTTTGAGAAACCTCTTTCTGTTATATATAAAACTTGGAATGAAAGACATCCGTGTAACTCTAGATCATATGTAATTTACACCACTCCAGGTTCTGGGAAGCTGAACTGGAAAGCTTTGCAGGCGACTTCCAACCTGTTGAAAATGTTACTTTTATCATGTGATTAGATGTGGCTGAACATGCTTGTTAAGAAACATGGCAAAACTTGCCAGTAACTAAGGAACCAAGAATACTTACCTATTGTCACAAGTTATACTCAGTATTTCTTCAAAAAATATCCACCTGCCAGGAGATGTTTGTTTATATTATTATTAATTTTGCCAATCTGCTAGTTGAAGCAGGTGTCAGATCTGATTTTTGGTCATCAAAGTAAACACCAAAGTCAATGGAGAAATGCTGGCCATGATGGAAATGGAAATGTAGAACAACTTAAGATTTTGTAGCTGATAAATGTTGTATAAAAATATCAATCATCTTCAATTTTGGAATCATTAATGGTGAAGCCCCTAGCTCTAGGAGACTTGTCAGTGCTCTGCCAGTTGTGAGAAACTGCAGATGTCATGAATTGTTGCTGGTGAATTAAATCTTCACAATTGCTGTAGAGATGCCGTATGTAGCAAACATTTAGTGACATGCCAAAGAAGGCATTTTTTCTGGTTCTTTCCCTGTAAAATCCCTTCGAAGAGTCATCCCTGGACCTTGCAGGCTGTTGATCCTGGGAAGTCCCAGGGAGATGACTGCATTTCCAGGGCCTGATTCGGAGCATGTGCAGATCCCTGCAGATTCATCGAAGTCAAGGAGTAGCACTTCTTTTCAATGACATCCCAGGGCCAGGACTTCCATCCATTAATTATGTGAAAGAGGACCTGTTTTAGTCAAAGCTGCCAATTTTTAATGTAATTGAATGTCACCTTATCCTTATATGACTAGGGAAGAAAAGCAGAAGCTCTTGCTCAACATCAATTTCTTTTATGTCCTTACATATTTTTGTGTCACTTGGGACTTTACATGTCTAATAACAGCAGGGAAAGGTCGTATTTACGAGAATCTGAGCTGGAGGTACCAGGAACTATATTTATATTCTGCTTTTTTGAGGAAAACCTCAAAGCTGAATGGTTGCACCTGGTGCTCCCTCAGGTAAAGGATGGGTCTTGCATGTAAGGAGCTGCTGTGACTCTCTGGGGTCCAGTTGCTGGTGATCATCGAGCACAAACCCTTTGTTCTGCACCATCTTACAGCTTTTTCTGTGCTGGTCAGGCTTATCCCCGCAGATGAGTGAACCAGGGCCATCCTTGATAATAATATTCAGTGTGTAGCTTTCCTACTGCGAGGATCTGAAAAAAAAACTAATACAAATAAGAAAACATGGCCTGAGAAAGCTTTCTGTTGAGTGATGTTTGAAGCATTTTTTTTTCTTCTTTCCTTTGAGAAATAAAATGAGTGAAAATAAATACTAGGAAGTATGCAAAATAAGCTTACATTTTTAAGTAATCATGAAGTAAACATGTGCTGCTTTAGGCCAGTTTTATAAATCAGACAGTTTCAGTTCAGTAAATATTGACAAGTAGACAGAAAAACCCTTTCTTTCAAAGTTTGGGCACTGAATCCAGGTGTCACCTTTTTGATGGTAGTTGACCAATTAAACGTATCTCAACAATCTCATAGAAGAAGGTATTAGTAATAGGATCAAGTTGCCTTATGAATTTTACTGTTTTGTTTTTAGAATAACTCTGTCTTACAAAATGATGAACTGACAGTCACACAGGAAAAAAATATCAGACAGACACTTCTTTTCTGGATAGATTAAACTCTCCAGAAGCTGCTAAAAATGAAGCAAATCGATTATATCATCTTTTATATTCACATCAACCCATCTATTGTGGAAAACATCAGAAATCAGTGCATTCTCATTCAGCTGAAATATTACTTCTGTGCTATTTCTAGACCACAGAGACAAATATTAGAGAAAAAAGCCTCTCATTTAATAATCAGCCAATGGAAAGAGGAAAAACACCAAAAAAGCCAGAGCACGAAGTCCCGCTGTATGTCAATCAATGCTGCTGTGTCTAGAGAGAGCCACCTGGAAGAGGAAATACCAGGTTTTGGGAGTTAGGATGTCCCAACAGTAGCTGTCTCCCTCTCTCTCTCTCTCTCAATTATTTTTGTTTGCTTGGTGTTTTTGTTTTGGTTTGGTTTTCTGCTTGTTTTCTGAGAACATAGGTGGGGAGAAGGACTAGGCTGAGGACTCCAGGAACTGGGTGCAAGGAGGTCAATTCATGTTGCTCCCATGCCATTTCATGAGAAGCCGCCTGACTGCCAGATAAACACAGGTGACAGAAGGGTAGGTGACATATGGTCTGTGCCGACGGGCAGTTGGTCACTGGCAGCGTATGATCATGTGTCCTGAAGGCTTTCCCAAAACAGGCTTTTCTTTGGTCTGCCACGAGGAATTTTCTGCAGTTGTGTGCTAGAAGACTGGAGGATCCTCTATGAGGCACCTGTTCAAAGCAGTGTGCACGGTTGAAATGAGGTGCAAAATGCTTTTGTTTAGTCATTAGATCTTTACCAATACCCAGCAGTGATTTAACGGCTCCTGGGTAAACACTGGTACTTCAAAGAATGTTTGTGCTAATTTGGCTTTGGAAATGAGAAGACAGGTAAGATTCGTGACCTCTGCTGAGGCGTCTTTTGATGTCTCATTGATGATTGTTCATTTTTCTATCTCAACGGATATCCTCAGTGATGTCTTACTCTGCCCACCTGCAGGCTGGGTTTCTCACTTGGACTTGTGGTTGCGAAGCAGCACACATTGGAGAGTAAAGCTGAGCCACTGCTGTAATGCCGTGAACGGGACAGAGTAACATGGGCAAGAGAAATCAGTTTTGTATTCACAGGTATCAGGTGTGCTTGAAATGTGAGCATTATCTTTCAAGAAGTTTAAGTTAATTTTCCTAAGATGACCCTCCTACATCTCTTCTTTGCACATCTACATTACCTGATGGTATATTGGTGCATGTGCCTGTCGTGCAAAATACCTATATATAAGGATCCATGAGTCTCAGACTTGAGAGTCGTCTGTAGCCATCAATTGTGGTATCTCAATGAATCTTTTATGTCCTCAGCAGACAGTGGAATACTGTTTTGAAAGTAGGCAAAGATTTTGATTTGTGGAAAACCATCTGGTTACAAGGCACAGCATAGCCACTGCAGTGCATACATTTCATGCATATATGGTGAATCATTGTCTAGTTTTTCTGTTAATGACTCAGCAACTCAAGAAATGGGAGTGACCACTTGTTGTGTTTTTGATCTGCTAAATGGCACCTGGCAAAAGCCGTTCTTGTGCAACACGTTTGGCTAAAGTGAGCTTGCTGATGTCAGGAAGTCAGGGAGGTAGTTGTGTGGCCCACAGAGATGCCTCATCTCTGTGGCCACATATGAAGTGTCACTATTTGCATACTGATGGGAGTGTGATGCGGATGTTCCACAAAGAGGATTGCGAACCTAGTGACTATGTTCCCTGACAAGAGCCTGTGCAGGTGGCCAAGTACAGCTGTTACGTTCATTTAACACCTTTTTTTGTGGTCATTTTCCTGTACAAAGCACGGAACTATGTAAGCTGTGCCAGTCATCCTGTTTGATACAGATTGTTGCAGAGGATACTAAGGTACCATGAGAAACAGGGATGTATTTTTCTCATCAGAACTGTTAATCCTTCAGCTTTCCAGCTTCTGCAGCTGCCTAACCGAATAAGCGACTCTTCTTCCCTTGCGAGCTCTGTCCCTTTTCTCTGTCGAAGGTAAATGTCTGTGTGGGTGAGCTGTTGATTGATCATTTAATGCTCTCTCAGACAGAATTAAGTGGGCAGATCTTTGTGTAGCATTTTGCACTGAGAGCTGAATTTCCAAGAACACCTCAACTTTTCATCTATTCACGTTCACGCACTTGCTTAATCATGCATATCTTCACACTGACTCGTCAGTAGTTGATAAAGAATGTGGTTTTTCCATGTACTTTTGTGATGAAACTTGGTCCCTGCTGCAAATCAAACAGCTTGGATCAATGAAAAAATTATAATAAAATTAATGATTTGTGTGACTGCCCCTGTTAAATAAATGTTAAGCATGTTAAATAAAAAGTTATTTAATGTGCTTACAGCTGCAGCAATCTTTGGTGGATCTTGCATAGTGGTATGTATACCCATATATAGATGACAGTAGGCTATAAAGATTGTTTTCCTTCTGGAGTTTCAAAATTCAGATTAAGTAACTGTTACCCATGGAAAGATTTCTAAAGAAAGGAGTAGCTATGTAAGCAAAACAAGAGAGCTGTTCAGTAAGATGTGTTTTGAAGGTGCATGTCAGAACAGAAAAAGGATTTTAGAAATGGAAAATCTTTCATTAGGTCCATTATTGATATAATTCCACTGAGCTTTGCATTAAAGAGATTAAAGATGTAACTCTAGAAATCAAAACCGAGGAAAACTGTCAGTAAGCCTGGCATGTGTAACATACTTTCTGTTCTGATAAGAGGATGTCTAATTTTATTTTTTAGCCAGTAAAGGTCGTGGTTCACATTTGGGTGCTCTTGTGTTTGGGAATCTATCACAGGACTTCAATGGTCTGGATTCTGTGAAACGTTTCGATTCTTTGCTTTGCTCGAGACGTCCTACCTGGAACCAGGGAAGTCATTTAGCTTCTCTTTACCTCAGTTCCTCTCCTGCAAAATGGAGATCGCATATCCACTTTTCATGAGGCCGTTATAAAAAACCCACACCCTAAAGCCTGAGACATGCAGGCATCCCAGTGTTAGGGCCGCAGATAAAGTGCATTGTTTTCTTGAATCTTATTCTGCATTATAAAAATTGGTATAAAACTTGCAAAGATATAAAAATTTATGCTCACAAATAGAAAAATGGTCAGTTTTAGAAATAAGAACCAGTCACATCGACATTGTCATAATTGTGATTATGATGATTCAGAGCATCATACTGACACCAACACTGCCTAGTCAGGACCAGGAGGAAGCCCCAGTCTCTGTGCAAAGAGTTTGCAGAGTGAAAAGACAGCCAACCCATAAAAAAGAAAGAATATGCAAGCCAAATATGAAGGTGTTATTGTATATATGTCTTGTAATTTTTCCCTCCCTCCTTCCCTCTCTTTCCAGACTGCGTCTTGCCACGTTTCCCACCTCTCTCCCACAGGAGGGCTCTGCCCTTCCTCTCCACTATGTCCCCCAGTGCTTCCCCACCAAGGGCTCTGTGAGGGCCGTGGTGGCTGCCGGAGAGCGGCCGCCCTCCACCCCGCCGCGGCTCTTTGGTGGAGAACCTGCACTGCAAGTTTCAGCTCAAAACAAACATTCATGGCTGAGTTATGAACCCCCAGAGGGATAGATGGTGAAGTGGATTAAAGCACTAACTCTTTGCCTTTGGCTCAAAGCCATGTTAGGACAAAAGTTAGAGTGAGTTTCGGAGTTAATTTCTGTTTGGCGGTGTGGCTTGGGTTTGGACGTGGCAAAAAAGACCAGGAATGAAATGACTTTGATTAAGGCACATTGGTGAGGTTTCAGGAGGACCCTACGCAGTGCTCTAGCCAGTCTGACCTATTTAGTGATGACAACTTTTGACAACACTTCAGGAAATGTTTCAACTTCGGAAGTAAAACCCAACACCCATGGACAGCCCTCCAGAGCAAGGGCCTGTGGGAAGAGTATGGTGCTGCTGGGATGGCTGCCCTGGTTGAGGAAGGCTCTCCCAGGGAAACGCTCGCAATCCTCCTACACCACACCAGCTGTGGTGGTGGCACGAGGATGTCTGGGGACAACCTGTGCCTTTGCAGTGGCTGTGTTCTTCATGAGTGGCTATTGGCTGTCCTGTGTCTGCAGAATGGTGTCTCCTTGGGGTTCTTAGTACTTCCCTGTGCTGCTTTGTATTCATCCTCTGGTGCTGAGCTAGGTCTCTCCCACCTCATGGACTCCATGGGAAATGTCTAGAAAAGTCTGTGTTCTGGTAATAAGTTTTTAGGCTTTACCTCTGTATGCTTGAGTCAGAGAGGATGAACAAACCTTAACTGTGGGTCTAGGGCTGCATGGAAGGCATCTTCCCTCCTCACATGCCCCCTAGGGAAGAAGTAGCGATGTGTTGCTCAAAAGCTTTAGTTTAATTCATCAAGATTTACTAAGGCTGAATAACAGAAGCTTGGTTTTGGTAAAGTAAGGGGCAGATCCTCAAGAAGTGCGTATGTACAAGTCAGCGTTTGCTCTTCCTCTCCCACATTGACACCTGTCAGAGTTTAATTCGACTTGCTTTTTGTAAGGTGGGAAACAGATGAATAAAAGTGTTAAAGAAGGCTTATATGAATAACAATAAATATTTTACTCAGGATAAAGAATACTGTTTTCAGTGCGTGGGAGACACCACACTTGAGAATATTTCATAGCCACTCACTCATGCAAGGAACCCTGAGGCTCCTGCAAAAGCTCTGGGGACAGTGGGGCAGCCAGGGACCTGTGCTGGGATGCCTGTGGTGGCCCTGGGGACCAAGACTCTCTCCTAGCTGGCATCCAAACTGCTATCACCCCCTTTGAGCCCTTGGCTTGGGCTGTGGGTGGGGATGGGAAGGGATGTGTCCAGGCAGGGAGGAGGAGTGGCTGGGAAGGGAATGAGGCAGCAATCTGGAGGGACACCCAGGCAGGGAGGCTCTCTCTAAATAACAGCTTATCTAGAGAGGGTTTTTTTTTATTATTTTCTTAAGCCACAGGACAGGATGCACAGGTATTCGTGCTGGATGGGAGCGTGGAAGGGAGGGGTACTGTAATTGTCCTGCACTGGACTGATGTTTACTTTCCAGTTGTCCCACAGCATCCCAGGTCCTGTGGGATCCATGGTGGCTGTGGGTCTGAAACACTCCCACTCGGGCAGCAGGGTGGGATGAGTATTTGGTACTGCTTTCTGGAGCCCAAGTAGTTTCTTCCAAATGAAAAAAGTCTCTAGCTGTATAAAAAGATGCTACACCTTTCCAGGGAGCTGTTTGAATAGAGGCTTGTGACTCAGAATACTTGGAAAGGGGTTTTTTCCCCTCTGATCAGGAATGCTTTCAAATGCAGGTTGTGAAGGGAACAGGATGATGGTGGCTGTTTTCAGTGATGTCCTCTGTCAGAATGTTGAGGCTCCTGATGGATAAACAGCTGGTTGATGACTTAAAGAGCTTTGAATGAAGCACTACAACCTCCTTCTTGATTCTTGAACTGAAAAGAAATCCAGTGGGGAGGAAAGAGAGCTGGGATTGAAACCATTTTCCATCCATTCCCTTCTTCATACACTTGCAGAGGCTGCACTAGTTGTGATGGGGCTCAGTTGTCTTCTGCACTCTCCAAATCTCCTCCTTCTCTCTTCTTGCAATCCTTGCCTTGCTCACTTCAGCCAACATTATGGGCACTATTTATGGTGTATTACAGTATTTGATCTACCAGAGAGGAAAAAAGAGAAAAGAAAGGGAACAGCACTTTATTTATGTCAAATGTAAGCTTGTTCTGACTTTGCTTAGGCTTCTGGAAACATCTAATTGATACTAAGTTAGAAGCTAACAAAAATCTCACACTTACACCAGTTCTTGTAGTACGTTAACTAGTCTTGCAGGCATATTTGGAATTGCAAGAAGTGCTCTGCCAGATGCCACTGAGTCAAAAAATAACTAACCTTAATGCTACCTACCCCCGTAGTCATACATATATGCCATGAGAGATTAGTGCTGGTAGGCATTTCTACAGGATGAAATTCTAACTCAACCGAACAGGTATGACTTATGCCAGTCACTCAAATTAATACACAACTTTGGTAAGACTATTCACAGTGATGGTAAATACCAACCAAGTAGAGCAAGTATGTTGCAGTACATCCATGTTGCGAGTAGAAAAATAAAGAGAAGTGAACCAAGAAGTTATCATTTAAGTTTTGGTTTCATAGGCTTTCTTGATTTTTGAGAACTGGCAAAAAGCAAACTGTGTGGTACATCAGTATGATACACTGATGCTATATGCCGTAGAACCATTGAAAGGAAAGCTAGTGAGCTGTATTGCGTTTGTGCTTTAAGCTCTTATAATGCATCGTGAATAAATGTGTCTGCAGGTTCATCTAGATTTATACCACTGTATTTTCATGTGGTGTCTTCTGCATAAAATTGAGATTGTAGAAAAAAGAAAAACAGGTATAGTTATTTTTAGCAGTTTATAAACATCATTAAATTAATTGTTTCCTAATGTGAAAAAAACCTGTGAAAGTCTGTGGATTTATATGAGAAGCTAGTCTGGTTCCACCAATGAGCAAAACCTAATAATGATAGAGTATATCATGTGAAAGGCAGCGACACTTTTAAAATTGTTACTATATTATTTTTTGACAGGGATGTATTTTGCAGTAGTAGCTCACACACTTGCTTTTAAAACATAGCAGCAGAAGAACAAACACCTGATACTGCACATTGTGGCATACAGGGGTAAAAAGCAGTTGCCTGACATGCAGCCGACATTAAAGACGTATTTGTCACAAGTGCTGCAACCTGTGCTGTCTTGTTGTAGAAAACAAGCTCTGGAAGGAAATAGCCATAACTTCTGATTACAGCCAGGCTGGGAATTTTACAAGAAAACAGCTTTCCACTGGAAATAGTACATCTTTCTCAAAACAGTGATGTTTTGGGAAGTGGAGGGGCATTATCGTGATTAAAACATAATCTTTAGAATATGTATTTTTCCCACTGTTGGGTAAAATCATCTTTGCCAAACCACCTCAAATTTCTCACAGTGTGTATTCCATGTGTTTCACAGCTAAATGTATGCTACAATTAAAAAAAAAAGAAAAGAAAATCTACTTTATGTCAGATAGATGGATAATATTACTTTATATATAGAAGTTATGTGCAAACTTTCATTTAGTTGAATAATTCAGGATGTGATTTATTTATTTCCAGAAATTGACAGCTCTATGCCCTGATTTCATTATTTATACCTGCATTCACTGCCCACCAATCATTCTATCACCAGTGGATTTCTAACAAAATATAACCGTTTTTAGTAGCAGAACACTGACCATGTCTTTCAGTGATACAAATATTGAAATTATTTCACATGCCACAGCCACACACTAAACTGTGATTCTTTCAGCATAAAATAAACTAGTAAAAGTTGTGACTATTTCAGCATTTTTTGAAAGCTTCATTGAAGTAGCTGCTGTGAGCAAGCATCACTTGAGAAAAACAGCATGGATTTAATAATTCAGATTTTTTTTCGCATTGTATATTGAATATCCACTTTCAATTTTATATATTTTGAGCATATGTGGCACTCAAAATGCCTAACGTCTTCTTCCGATACCAGGTCTATATGTTTATTATCCAATAGGATACTGTGTTTAAGTGCCTGTAGGTCCCTGTCCATTGGATTTACAATATTTTCTTTGTGCTTGAGTGTTTCTTTTTCTGCTATAATCCCTCAAACTTGTTCTTTTGTAACCTTTCTCAAGCTATTTTTCTTTTAAATGGGTTGCACAATGATACCTGCTTAATTCTGCAAACAGCTGCCTCATAATAGAAAGAGCTATTCACAACAAACTTCTTTTAATTGTAGGTGTTTCTAGGGAATCACCTAGTTTGTAATCCAGTACACATTTAAATGCACTGTACGAACATGTTTCTCACAACTTTATTTGGCTCTTTGCACTCAGAATTATTCCTGAAGTTGCTTAAATGATGCTGTTATTAACAGGATACATAGAGGAAAATGAAACACCAGCTGAATCCACCTATTTGGTGGACAAAGTTGGACATCCACTTATTTGCGATTCATAGCCAGCCTGAACAGACTTTCACTGTGGAAAATGCTGCGCTGATATTTTGTGTGTGAGTATCAGTATTTGTACATGAATAGAGAAGTCTTGCAAAACACAGCTCTTCCCTGTTGCTCAATAAAACCCATCGACAGCCATGTGCAATGCTTGGCGTGCGCTGAGAAATTGTTCCAGGATGCGGTCGGGAAGGAAGAGGTTAGCGACAGCAGACAGGGCGAAGAAAACTGGAAGAACAAGAACATGCCTTGTGTGAGCATACAAAAGAGTGTCAGTTCATGCACAACTCAAAATATCCCTAGAAAGGCACAGTTGCAAAGGTTAAGATTCTCATATGATTGAATTAATTCCCAACTGACAAAAGCTGTTGACTTCTTTTCTACCATGTATTCCAAGATTTTAGAATTTGACTCTGTCAAAACCCTGAAAAAAAGCACTCTGAAGACATGTAGTGTTTCGAAAAACAGTTTGGTTTGAATTGATTGTTCTGATTTGTTCTATCCTCTTTTCACTTTCTATTTTCCCATCCGTGGAGTTCAACCATTATGAATTCCGAAGCTAGTATGATGGCTTAAAAATTTAGATATGGATGGGTTTGTGGCTCAGATGCAGCAAGATACAATTAAGCAAATTATTGCTGAGTGATACAAATTAGGGATTTTAATTAAAACTACAAGGACATCTTTATAATGCCATTACTGCTTAATTTCTTCTGTCTTTGGAAATTTTTCTCAACACCTTTTCTTCAAGTATTGTATGTTTCTAGATACCGCTTTTCGATGTTTGATCTCTGATGTGGTACTGACACAGACAGAGTAAGGTCTACTAATAAGCAGGCAAAGAAAGCATAACCTTTCAATTTTTTGTTGTATTGAAACAAAAATTTCTTAAGAAAACTACGAAGAAGACACTTTTCCATTTCTTTTCCCTTGCCCTGTGTTATACAGCTAATTACTGTCACAACAGTAATGGGCTGAAGAAAAACACTGAACCTCTTTTTATTTTTGTAGTATTTCTCTTCATCCCTCCAGTGCAGGAGGGCATCTGGCAGTATTGATAGCCTTTTGCTTCACTAGTTCTTTTTTATAAGGACATTGAAATTGATTTTCTGCATCTTGGCATGTGAAGACTCAAAAGTGTGTTACATGCCCTATTGCCCAAAATTGTACAGTCACAGAGCAAAGGTTCCAATGACAGGGACTTTTATGGTACCAGGAGGCCTGAGCTGCTGAACTGGAGGCGCAGAGAGAGACAGGCTTATTTATAGTGCTACTGAAGAATTAGCCCGCATTTGAACTGGTTTCCGGACAGGAGAGGAACAAGGGTAGAAAGGAGGGGCAAACTTTTAAGTTAGACCTAGTGATACAGTAAAAAAGGCATCGTTCCTTACAGCAGCACCTTGCCATGGGGGCTGCAGGAGATATATTTACAGCTGTGAGGTAATAAAGGTGTGAGTAAATGTTGGAATTGTTATGAGAAAGCATTGAAGGAGAAATTCAGAAATAATGCATCAACAGAAACCAAAAGAAGAATTCTGACCATGAAGCAGCCAAGCTACTGCCAGAACTTCCCAGTCACAAATTAAATCAGCTTCCTTTTCTAATAAAGGTCCCATAGGTCACTCTAAACATAGGTGTCTAGAGTAAGCATGACTTCAGGCAAAAGAAAGCTGAATGGAACAAAGTCTTGAGACAAGGTTTTAAAAGACCAGGAGAAAGATTATGTAGTATTAACAGTCTGTCGTGATCACCTCAAAGAAAAAATCCTCTCCTCTTACCTAGAAAAGATCTTCGAGTATCACAACAAATTTTTTGGCCTGGTCAGAGCTAATTTGTCAGTGAATTGAAAATATTCAGGTTTTCTTTACAGGAGTGGAGGACTGAGGCAACCAGGGTGCTGTCCTGAGTGCTTTCGCAGCACCGAGTGACTCTGCTGGCCTCTGGAGAGGAATAAAGACCTGGAGGGAGAGCCCGTCTGTACTGAAATCGATGGCATAGTTCTTAACATCATAAAAGCCAGGTTTGGGTGTTCGTTAGATATATAGGTTGGGCTTAGTGTGTTGTTAATAATGAGCTTTATAAAGAGTATAGCGAGTTGGTACTACATTTGATCAACTGGATTGCCACCAGAATGTGTTTTGGCACTCCTGTTTTTCCATCTTCGGTAGCAGGAAAGCCAATGCCTGATTCAGTCCAAAGTTAACAGGAATCTTTTTCGTGACCAAAAGGTGATTTGAATAAGGTCTTTAATGAGCATAGTTACCTTAGAGTTAATAGGAAAGGAGCAGAGAAGTGGATATCTTTCTGTCAGTAAATTAATGATCTTTATACCATAGGCAGCTCTGACCCTTCTCTCAAAAAGGATAAAGCAGAACTAGAAGAGAAAGAGGATAACAACAATCATGAAAACAAAGCATGGGATAGGTCCTGTAAGAAATAGCTCAGTAGAGTAAGGCCTAACGAAACATATAGAAGAGATCTGTGAGATGGAGAAAGTGAATCAGGAACAATTGGACATTGTTCTGCATATGATAAGAATTAGAGTAGGCCAAATAAGATTATCATCCAGCAAGTTTAAAAGAAACAAAAGGAAGTACTTCTTCATGCAAAATATAGCTGAAATATGCTTGTCATAGGATGCTGCTGATGCTAAAGATTTCAATATGCTCAAGAGGTGATTTGACAAATTCGTGAAAGACCTACCATGGACAAGAACGTTGTATGTGGCTCAGAATGGGCAGAGATACCTGGAGCAGAGGAGATTGCATGGGAAAGTACCATCATAGGTTCACTCTGCTCTTCTGCTCTTGTCTGTTTTCCTGACATTCCTTGTCAGTTATTATTGGAAACAAGGGATCTTTGGTTCAGCACAGACAAAGTGTTATGGTGTTAAAACAACATTTAATTTCTCTCTCAGCCTCACTCAATCCAGACAATTTTCCTTGGGTACAATCAGGATATAATCAAGAGCAGTCAGGCTTCTGGGGAGGAGGAGGAGGAGGTGGTGGTGATAGGAATGGCTATTACAAATCAATTCATAGAGGATCTGTTTCTAACATATGCGACAAAGCACACAGATTTGGAGGTCTAGTTAGATTTTCAGTTAAATAGATATGATACCAAAGATATTTATTTCTGCCCTTGCCTATAGCTAGAGAAACAACATTTTACACAGACTCAGCTTAACCACTCAGTGCTTGCACCATCTGAGCAACAGACCTGGCTAAGCACAGAAATGACAGAAGGATTTTTTGTTATAAGTGAGGCGACTTAATGCAGATGAAGTGGCCATATGGAGTGAAAAAACATAACCATTTAGAAGATGGAAAGATACTATTAGAACAAGGATTCCCAAAGTTTGTTTATGGAAAGCTGGCATAACAAGCAGGAACCAAGACCTGAAATAATCAACCTGTAATTAATAGGCCCTCTCCCTTCTCGGTGCCCCAAAAATGTTGGTGTCCCCTTTCCTACCACTCTTTAGACAAGCAGGATGAGCCACAGCTGCTTCTGCCTTTCAGAGAAAAGGGGACTACTGAGGGGTGCGGTTAGGGTGTGACACGTCCAGCTCTCCCAATTCTCTAGGTCCACCAACACTCAGCAAACACTTTGCATCTGTAGAGGAGACTTTTGCAGCTGCAGCAGCCTGAGACATCACCTGAATTCACTGAGGATGGCCACAGCTCATGTCAACCTTGTGAGTCTTACCCAAAGGTGTCTCAAGCTGTTCTTTGGGACCTTTGCAACAGAAGGCATCAACGCAAGTCTTGGTGTGGAAACATAATGTTCAGAAGTAAAAAGGTGGCTGGAACTCTGGCTGGATAGAGAAGAGCTGGGTAGCACAATGAGAATGATTCCTTCAAAAAAACCTAGGGTATGAAAGAGCTTACTTGAGTGATTTAGGATTTCATTCACAGTGTAGGGAAGTGACTGGCAAGAGTCCTCCACTGATGGCAAGAGTTGTTGTATAACACTCATACAGCAGGTATGCTCTTATGCCAAAGATATTCCTAGCCTGATAAGAGACATTATTTTTATGAATCACAATAATAATCACAGCAGATACAGAATTCTAGGCAGTTATAATGGACCAATCAGTAGCTGTCAAAAGTATTTTTTGGGTCCAAAAAAGAGAGAGGCTTGAACAGCACCTGCAAGCTATCCCTAGGCACTCCAATAACTGTGTGGACAAACAGTTGTGCATTCACAGCATGGATAACAGTCCTCAGAGCCAGAGACTCAGAAACAAATGAAACTTTTGGCATGAGCTTGTAATATGAAATCACTTTAAATAAAAACACAAAAACCATTAAGCCTTCTGGTCATTTATTTTGCACTATGCAGTTGTACTGTCTCTGCAGCCTAGAGGTGATTAACACAAAATACCACTAAATCTCTACCTGTTACAGAGAAAACCCTTAAAAACCCTCTTAATTATCTGTCTGTGCCAGAAAACACAGTCAAGTTTTTCTACATTTTTAATCAGTGTTGTTACTGTTGAGTCTTCTCATGTTTATTTTTCATGATTTAAACATAAAGATTTTGTTGAAATAATGCTCTTTGATACAAATAATTTAGAGTAAAGAATGTGTGCCAGCAAAGTTAAGTTAATTATTTTGTCTGAATGCTTGGCAGATGAAAATGATGATAGACCTGGGACATGTCTACACTGGGCAGGAAGGTGTGGTGCAGAAATCCCCAGACGAAGACTGAACGAGCTAGCTCCAGACCTTGAACCAGAACAGCCATGTTTGCATGGAGCTACTGACAGGCAGCTTCAACAAGCTTGGGACCAACCCTGGGAAAATGCTGCTGTATCAACAGCTTCCCAGCTGGCCGCTGTGTGATGCTGCGCTGTTTGAGTGATGCTGGGACTCAAAGCTCCAAGTCAACCTGAGTCTCACTGGAAGCACAGGTCGAATGAAACAGGTGAAGGCAAACCATGGAGAAGAAGGTGCTTCTCCCCTAGCGGTAGCTGACTCTGGTTGGACATCAACTATTGGCTGACTGGTTTGGTCCCTTGATATTTTCACTGCGTTTTTCATATTTTCAGCCTGCTCAAGGACGAAGATCAAAGCATGGCTGAATTGCCTTAATGACCACCACACATCCTTGCTATTCCACAGTAAAAGGCATGGAAAAGCTGGTTGGACTTCATTCCTTGAATCAAATGTCAGAAATGTTGTTAAATGGAAGGTTAGTTAATCATTTCAAATTCCATTTTTCTTATCACATGCATTTACATAAAGGTAATTATTTATATGGTACACTAATTTGTTTGTATTCCCTATGGGAAAAGTACGAGTTTAAGAGAAAGGAAACCAGCAGTCACCCCAAAGGTGTAATAATACTCCAGTGCCACCTTGCGCTACAGTCTCCACCAGGATGTGAAGATGTCCCCAGAGTGGCCCCTGCCTCCAAGGAGGAGCCAGATTGACAAGGGACAAGTGAGGATAAAAGGAACGAGAGTGAGGGAGAGAGTGTATTCACAAGCATCCTCAATACAGGTCTGTGCCATAAAAGCAGAGTTCAAGTATTGGTAAATTCTTTGCTTTGGAGACCACAACTGAGCTGCTTTCTGGTTTTCTCATTTTTGATGGAAGACCTAATTTGTGTAAGTTGCGTTACAAACTGACCTGTCTGGATGGAGAAGAACCAATGGAGCTTTTTGTAGGGCTATTACTAGACCATTAGTAAATAATTTAAAAAAAAAAAAAAGGATCAATAATGAACTTCTTTGAGTCCATGCTGCAGAGATATAATGGTTTTCATTGGGCAGGCAGGTCAGGCGAACAGCTGCTGTGGCGGAGGAAACCAGCCGAGGGTGTGAGTGCGAAGAAGTGAAGTCTCGTTCTGATGGAATCAGATCGTGTTCCGATGGGTGTGGTGAGCAGACTTTTATAGCTTGATAAATGTTTGAACTATTGTTATTAGTCGTTACTTATATAACAATATAGTTTGCAGGGCACGACTATTGATTTGGCTACTGATGTTTTAGGTAGCTTGTAAAATGAAAAGACAGCTCCTGCCTACATCTCTGAAGGGCATAAATGCCACGCCTCTGATGAGGAGCCATTGGCAGGTCCTACCAACACATCTAGGAAGCATCAAGGATATGATTAATCTTATCAATTTAGGCATCCAAGGCTGCTTAGTCTGCTGCTCTGTTTGGCAGGAATTTATCTTCATGACTTCTCTCACTTCCATAGTCACCACAGGCCCAAGGCAAGATGTCTAAATACATGTTGAGCTTACGTCTGCAGGAGAGCAGCACCTCAATATTCCAACATCCAGAGAAGCCTATGTGCCTCTTTTAAACCTGTGTCAAACAGCCAAGGCTGCTTAATCACCTAATCCTCAGCCAGGTCCTAAGGCAATACACCTCCCATTTCTAGGTCTCTAAGTTCCTTGTATGTAATCCACTCGTACTTATGCATGTGAGAGCTAGAGTGAGCCCAGGTGGCTGTCTCTGGGATGGGGCTCCAGAGGTGTCCCTCTCGGACATGGCAGCAGCAGTCAGCAGCTGTGGTGGTGGTGGCTGTAAAATTGTGTTTCCTTCTCTTCTCGGCAAGGTCATGTGGGTTTTCTGTATCGGTAGATTTGAGGTAAGCTTGTACCTACCTGCAGCATGGGAGATTATGAACCCAGGCTTGTGAGCCAGCCTGTAGCCAGGGCTCTAGCCACCCAAGCAGATGCTCAGTTGTTTGACTCCAGCTGCAGCTTCATGACCTACTGTGCTGTGAGGCCAAACACTGCAGCAGGGTCTCTTTCCACTCAGCCTCTGAGATGGACCAGCAAGCACATTTCACTAGAGATAAGACAGAAATTGAGTCTTTCCTAAAGAATTAGCTCTACCGCAAGGAGCAAGGAGCTTACCACCTTTGAGCCCCCGAGCTGATTGCCAAGATTACCTTGTCTTAAATCTCTTGACATTTTATAAGTACTACCAAACAACTTTTACCCTGGCCCTCAGGTCAAATCCAAGATACCAAGAAAGATCCAGAGCATTACAATTTATGATGATTAGCATCCAGCCCTCCACAGTGCTCTGGTGCCTCCCACCTCCTTGGTAGAGCAGCTTTGAGAGGAGACCATGGTGGCTATACCTCATCAGGTCAGCATAAGGCAGCAAGGTCACCACTTATTGTAGCAAACATGCCCTGTCTAAGCTGTGCAACAGGGTCATTTAGCTCTAAAAACACTTTTTAAGCTGCAAGGAGTGTTCCTGCTCAGGCAGTACTGTACTACCCAAAGCAGTAGTCTAAGTGTCCTCAGGTGCTTCAGAGCCACCGCTGATGCAGCCACACAGTGCCTGCGGAAAGCAGGTCAAGGCCAGGATTTTACTGCTGAACCTCTAATCTTAACCGAATTGCATGCCTTGTAGTGACGCCTGAGACTTTTGACAGGCAGCAGAGCGGCCAAGGTGTCCTGGTAGGAGGAAGGACAGAAACTAGCTCACAGGGCAGAATGGAAAACCAATTGTTTTCAGTCGTGATGTCTTTTTTTCAACAGAGGAGCAAATCCCAACTCGCCCCTGCCACATGGAACTCCTTAGACCAGTCCTGCCGTGCTGCTGGAAAGCTGGTTCAAATCTTAGGGTTGTGTCCTCCTTCCTAAGGGCTTCACTGGGCATGTGACAGCCTGGAGAAGCCTGGACCAGCCTGGAGGAACACTCACAAGGAACGGTGGTTAAACCTGGCCCTGGAGGAGTTGTCAGCTCAGAAGAAGTTTCTGGCTCCTGTTCAGAGCTGAAAAACATTTGTCATGAGGCAAAGATGGGTCCAAAGTCCTCCTGGCTCTGGCAACGTGAAGAAGGAAAGGCGCGCCATACCTTGATACCCAGGTGAGGAGGCCCTCATCACAGTAAGTTTGTGATGTGTTTAGCACCTCTGCTGGGGAACAGACTGTCGTTAAAGAGGTAGCCAAAGCGTGAGGGCAAGGGCAGAGCTTGGCCATCCTTGCTGAGTCTCAGGCTCAGGTGGGAAATGACGTAGATGCAGAAATCTCTCCTCTGAGGTCTTTTCCTTGACGTGCGGTTGCCAGAAGAGGTATAAGAATATGTGCCTACACAGCCAAATACAATTAGGACCCTCTGTTAAGATAAGTATTAAGTATCTGCTGTACGTTTCCAGGACCGCTCCCGCGGAAATGCAGTTCAGCTGCTGGAGATCATCGTGAACAGCCTCACAACTTGCTCAGAAACCAAGCGAGGGTGCTGACCCCCTGTATCAGACTGCTGCAAGGATGGCTCAGAACATGGGGAATATGGGGAAAGACAGGTGATTTTAGTGCCCATGTAGTTCCTGCCCCAGCCTCTCCTCCTCCCCCCTCCCTGCACTGCATAAGCGGGCTATCGGCTAATTGGGGACAGACGTGTAGACAATCTCTGCAGGCAGAGGTTGGACGAGGCTGTAACGTGCTGCTCTTAATGAGGTACTTTGATCTTACCCCTCCCTTTTTTATTTGTTTTACAGTGCTTTGCCTCGCTTTCATCCACAGCAGACAGCCGTCGAACTTTGGAGATCCTCCCTTCACAAATAAGTTTACAAGGAAGGAACCTGTGAAATCAGGCTGCATTTCAGGGAACTTAAACCTGTGTAATAAAATATGCATGAAACATTATCTATAAACTAATAATGCATATGATTCCTGGGAAGCCATTCAGTCTTGAAAGTTCTATGAATACCGTTAAAACAATCCAACTAACTAAAGAAAAAAAGAGGGGAGTTTACCTGCTTTTTCAAGTTAACTAAAATATATAATCATAATTGTCAACAGTTTCCAATTTCAGTGGTAGTTTTACCATGCACTAAGGACTGAATATAGCCTGTTTCCTTCTTTATGTATCATTGAAGATATTGATATGCAATACTAATGTAATGAAGAACTTGGCTGTCCTTTAACAATTTCTGTTAAGATAAATGTCTTTCATGGGAGCCATAGATAAATCTCAGATACTGGAAATTTATGTATCTTAATATCCCTTCTCTACACATATATATGTGCTTATTTACACCTTCGTGCTCAAAAGTTAATTTTATGAGGAGGACTAAGACATCTTGGATATCAGCAAGTCTCCAATAGGAGCATTTGCACTTGCCATATTGCTGGAACAGATTCCATTTCTTCAGAAATTCTTAAAAAAAAAAAAAAAGGAAAAAGAAAAAAAGAAAAAAAGCCAGATCTTGTGAAAAAGACCTCATCAACTGCTTAACAGCTCTAGCAGATGCAAAGGCATTGGGCAGTTGCCTATAGCAATTTCATACGTGCAGAAGTTTGGGAAAATCAAACTGAGATGGCAAAACTAGCTTATCGATTTAGCGGGGGGGCAGGACAGAGACTCTGAGTATGGCTTCTCTTCCCAGACATCTCAAAATCACAGTTATATAGAAGATGTCATTTAGTGCCCATGTGCCTTCCTCAAAAATTGACAATGCATACAGGTGCCTGACACCAGCACCAATAAACGCCCACTTCTCTGTCAGCATCGGGGCACACGTGTATGCCATTTGCATGATTCTGGGTTCTTCTTTTAGTCATACCTAACTGAGCAGCCACATGAGAGCTATGGCCCGTGAGTCACTGTCAGACATCAGATATCACATGTGGGAGAATCGCAAAGGGTGACAGATACTGTTACCATTATGCAAACTTCCTGTAATCATTGTTCTTGGATGTTCATATTAATCAGTTCCCCCTGCACGCCTCGAGCTGGAGGTTTGCTTTCTATGTAGGCACAGGCAGACACAGTTGTTTCTGATTGTGAGATAGAGCCTGTTTTGTTCTGTTGTTTGGGGGCTCAGTTTGGTTTTTACCAAGCTAGGAAAGCGTTACACGCTTTGCTCTTGCTGTGTGTTGAGTTTCTAGTGCTAGAATTGTCAAAAGGCTCAGTTATTAATTTTCACCTGCTAATAGGGAGACTATATATGCAGACTGCATATTCAAACTTAAAATCAGTTTGACAAGTAAATAGTTGAGGGGGAGGTTTGTCCTTAATTTCCTGGTGTTTGTCTGACTTAATCATATCGCGCAATTTTTTCCCCCTACTGAATGAACAGATCTATAATGCCCCTTGGCACTGTTATTTTCTCACATTAATAAGGAGAGCATCTGTGTGTCTCAATTCAGAAGATAATCTGTACACATAGAGCCTGGTAAACAGAAAAGGAAAGTGAGAAACCTGTGTTTATCTGACAGGCTGTGTTTTATCAGCAGCCTACACTTGGAGACTGAAACGACGCATTGGGGCAGCTAATGTTTGATATGTGCCATGTGCTGAAGGGGCCCAGGATGAGAGTAGAATGTCCTCCCTGGATGACTGGCCATCCTTAGTGGGTATATATACACACGTATATGCCACGCATTACACATAGACCTTAACATTTAGAGCAGGTAACTTGGAGGGAGTTTTACAACGTGCAGCTGACGGTTTCACAATCTTTTCAAAGGCTTTTATATTCCTTAAAATTAAAATGAAAGGTGTTATCCAATGCCGTGAAATGGCACGGAGAATGGCAAAAGCAGCTTTGTTCCCGCAGACTGTCTGAACAATGTGTTAATCCTTGCCTTGAGAGATCGCCTCTAGAAAAACAGAGGAGGGTTCCAACCTCTCTGTCAGCTTGAGCCAGTTTTTCTACTGTTGCAGCCAAAAAAGGTGCCAAGTGACGACAAAACTAGGTGTAGTTTCGTGATGGAAAGGTTTGAGCAAACCTTGGCTTTCTGCATCTCCGCAAAACCAGGGTTGGTCTGAAAACAAAGCAGAGTTGTTCAAGTGAAGGTGGAAGAAAAATGCATATGGAAAAAAGGTATTATTATTTTTGTTATCAGGCACCTGCTGGAGGATGGTGCCCCCATGCAGCTCTACCTGAGCTGATGGTGCAGAAGAGGACAGCGCAGTCTTGGCTTTGTCTCAGCACCTGTTTTGGTGCAGGCAAGCCAAGGTGGGCTCCGGGGGTTTGCAAGGCTGAGGAGTGTAAACACTTTGCCCAAAAGCAATGGTAGTGGGCTAGGTATCCCCTTCACTGTGCTTCTGCATCCAGGAACTCAGCATGCCGCCCACAACTCCTCTCAAGAAATGCTGCTGAAGAGTCCTCTCAGTTTTGTTCAAAAGTTCATTTCCCCAAGGAGGCTATTGGAGGATAATGTGGTTGGGTGTGTTGTTGTTTGTTTGTTTATTTGTTTTTGTTTGTTTGTTTTTGTTTTGTGTTTTGTTTTGGTTTGGGATGGTTTTGTTTTTGTTTTTTCTTTGTTTGTTGTTTGGGGGTTTTTTGCTTTTTTTTTTTTTTAAATCTGAATGTTTTGCAACAGAAAAAAAAACTTTAAAAAATGTTTATGTCCCATTTAAATATGTGTTAAAGAGTCTGCTGTTAATTATCCATCCAGGATAATGGCATCTGTTATTTCTTTTTAAATGTTCAATTTACTTTAACTTTATAATGCAATGCATGTAGATGTATTTGTAGTGGTTGTTAACTCTTTGAATTACATTTGTGGTTTTGGGTTTTTTTGGTTTTGTTTTTGTTTTTTTTTTTTTTAATACAGAGGACTTTTTAGACTTTTGCCACACATCGTCCAGTTGAAGGACTGAACAGAAAGCTCATAGATAGCATTTCAGGGAGGTTCAATTCTGACTTGTTACAAAATCTCTCCTGATGCTTCATAGAAAAATAAGAACTTCAGAAATTTTGAAGGAAATAAACTATGTCATTCCTCTCTACATTTTATTTTTTGAATTGCTAACATTTGATAGAATTTTCTACTTCCAAATCTTTCTGTAGGAAGCTATTTACATCAGAAAGGAAGAATCGTGAAGCTGGGGGCTGAAGAACAGAATTTACACTTTTTTCCATAGCATTTCACATATATTTAATGTTTCTTTTTTTTCCAGTGTCTTAGTAACACACTGTGTTCCAGATCTCAAGCTGGATAGATTAAGTGGCATGTACTCTATTTGACATGTCAAATTTCTGCTACTGCTGCCTGCAATACATGGGAGCAAATGTCACTTGTATTTTTTGAGCATATGCAACAAATTTCAACCTAGAAGTCAGCTCGTGGGCGTCTGGTTTCTTTTTTCTTTTCTTTTTTTTTTTTTTTCTCCTTCTTTTCATTCTGGTGGTGCCAAAAGGCCTTAGAGCCAATCTTAATGTAGCTGACATGAACTCTGTGGTTCCTTACCAGAGTACTTGCAAGAGGGGCTTGAGTAAAAATTGAGAATTTTTCCCTCTAGGATGATTCTCTCAGGATCTGCAACCCTGGAGAGATGAGAAGCTTGAAGCCTCCCATATTTTCTCAGTTTTGTTTGAAGCAGACAGGCGAAATTTGAAAATCTTACCCTTTGATCTAAAAATGCGTATTGGGTCACAGCTCTGAAAAACAGGTAAAACCTGGTGAAGCTGGTGGAAGAAGCAGGAGTGCCGTTCTCCTCAGCCACCCCCCAAATGTCTGTCCCCTGTCCCCACTGACGTGGGGGGCTGTGTGGTGAGGAGTGGGTTTTTGGGGTTTAACCTGCAATGACTCCTGCCCTGGAGGCAGCGCAAGGGTGCACTAGTTCTTGCGCTGGTGCCAGCTTAAAGTGTTCACAAAACCCTGGTCTGACAGTTAATGGTAGATGACCCCTGAGAAACTACATGCCTCGGTCACTTCTCTTGACCTAACATTTTATTTTCATTCCTTTCTTGCAGTAGCGTATGTTTTATTTTGAATTAACAGAGTTGTTCTAAAAAAAAAAAAAAATCTCTCTAAGATGTGATTCCTATTGCAAAACCTTGCCATCCCTTTAAATTGCTACTGTAAGTTATTTCCTTCTCAAAGCCTGTTGTTATATGTAAGCTGCAATTAATCAAGGAAATGGGTTATCCTTTCTAATTCCAAACTGGTTTAAAAATCCTTCTCAGGAGTTTGAAAAAGTATTTTACATAAAATATGGTTATAGTATAAAAGGGAACAGCCCAGCAATAGTTCTACTTGTGACCATGATGTACTGATAAGATTGTTACGGTGATCTGTAGAAGTTCAAAACGTACAGAAATGAAAAGTTATTCTATACAGGAAGGAAACAAAACACAGATCATCTTTAAGTGAATTTTTCATGAAAATATTTAGATCGACACTAAATAATTTGTTGAAATAGCCTGGCTGACGTCTATTACAAAATGTAGCATTTTTGTACTCCTGTGTAAATGTGCTGAAAAAAAAAAATCAGGCCACATCAAAGATGATTTTGTGTAAATCAAAACAATATTTATGTACCATTTCATAAATACTTTGGAGACTGCTTCTTCACTATGAACAAATATTCTCTCTGGAAAGACTTAGTAGACTAGAGATACTTATGAATGTCATCTTTCCTCCAAGAACAAACTGAACTTACATTTGTGACAACTGGCTGACCAGTTCCTCTGAAATTTCCTCCAGGGCTGTGGAAGATCTTTGAGATGTTATCTCAATTTTACTGCTTAGCTTCCAGATCTGCTGGAGGACGGAGGCTTCATTTTTTTTCCCATTATTACCAGTTTTCTCCTCCCCAGACTCCTGTCGGCCAAAAACTACAAAGCCATGGAGATTATTTATTTAAATATTAAAGCTAATCCTACTCAATGTGGAATTAACTGCTGTGAAAGCCTCTGATTAGTAGCCTGGTGTCTTTGCAAGGACAGGAAAATCTCTGATAATTAAAAAAAAATCTTTATAAGATTTTCTGTCTTCACTGAAAGTAATAGAATTTATTTTTCTCTTTTAGAATGCTGAACTATCCTTTAGAGCTTTTCCTTTTTAATTCTTTCTCCCTCTTCCACCCCTCCCTAGGCAAAAAAAGAAAAATCATCTGTTTTAGCAGATATAAAAATTGCATTGCATATAATTTGAACTACGCTTTTCCTCTGAGGAACTCTTACCTCCTCAGTCCCCCTTGTGAACTGCCTGCCCGTGCTCCTGCTACCCCTGGCTTTCTGCCCAAAGTTAAAGTACATGTTTAGTATCTTTTAAATATTTCATGTGTCTCCCATCTGGCGGAGTATGTTCCAGTGTCACAGGAAATGGACTTAATGATCTGAAGTTAGGTGGCCATTTCTCACTACATATGGTCTGATATTATACTGAAGGGTTATTCGTTAATAACTACCTAACTATTTTCTTTTTCAGGATACTGTATGATCACTCCGCTAATGCTACAACCCACGTTTGGATTATTTTTCTTACAATCATTATTCTATATTTATCAGCACTGAGGTATATTTTTAGCCCATATCTTTCATTAGTTAGAGGATCTGTGTCCCTTTAGACCTATTTCAATTCTTCCCTGCCATTTGCCATATTTAGATAACTGGCATGTCCATGCTACTACTTATTCTTTCAGGGATTGTTATGCTAGTTCTAAAGTTTTTCTGATGAACTATGACATAAATTTTCTTGCCTGTTAATTAATACCAAACATTATTTTCTATGGCCACTTCAGAATGAAACAGGATTTCCGCTTCCTGCAAGACATGTCAAGGATATATGGATTTTAGAAATTAGAGACAGGCATGCATGCACTTCGCATAAAAAAATATATTCCCAGGAACCAATTTCCTGGTGGCAAATTATTGGCTGAATATACCAGTACAGATGGCTGTCTAAAATGCAATAATGCTAGGCATGTGTCACCATGATGTGGGAACTCATTCAGAAATGGAATACTGCAGCATTGGAATAAATAGATATGTAGCTGAAATTACAGATTGTGGAATACAGGATCGGTGCAGGCTGCTGCTGCTGCTTGGTACTGAGGCTGTGAGTCTCCTTCCTAAGAAGCGTAGCTCTCCGTAGGTATTTTGCCATGTACTTGGTGCAATTTCAGCTCTTAATTATCTATTACAGAATGGAGAAAAAAAAAAAAAAAGTCAGGGTTTGACATAGCCAGGAGCTAATGCTTGAGGTCCCTCATCGTCATGATGAGCAATAAGGAACCGAGCCAGATGGCTTCGTCTGCGGTCAGAAGCTAAACTTGCACCGGAGTGTAGTGCGATGCCTGGCTGGGTGCTGGCAGCACATGTTGAGCCGTCGCTGGCTACGGCAGACAGAGCAGCCTTGGGATGAGAAATAAATGGTGTCTCATGGCACAAAGGCACAGGTCCAGCATGAGGCTGTAGATGTTTCTGTCAGTGATGCTTTCTATGATGAAATGGCGGTCTTGAGACAGATTGGATATGAGTATCCTAAATACTGAGGGGAAGTGGGATGAGGTGGTAAATGGCTATATAAGATTAAAGAATTTAAAAAGATCTTAAAAATTATTGAAATGGGGCTGTAGATGCACAAGGAGCAAAGTAAGGAAAGCTGTCAGGTGGTAAGAAGCTGCTCAGGGACCTTACCTACCCCATAAACTGGGTCTGGAACAGGAACTCTCTTACTGATCTCTCCACCTGCGCAATATTTATTTTTTTGTGAGCAAATTCAAAATTCAAACTAGACCAACTGATCTATTGAGGAATATGGGAAGTGTTAATGCAGGTCACTGTCTTCCCAAGCAATCAACATTCTGGAACTATGAAGTCCACTTCAGTAACTGTTTTATTTTTCATTTGCATCTTTCACTTCAGATAACAATAAACTGCAAAGGATTGCAGATATTGCAGATCTTGAAGAAATTCCTTTCAGTTGTTAGATAGAGAGGTTTTGGTTTTGAAAATACAATCTTGCAAAGGCAAGAAGTGAAGACACAAAATCACTGAGGTGTTTTAAATGGAAGGGGCAAAATAATTCTTTTCTCAATCTCCATATGTTTATGTTTTGAACACTAGTTTTAATTTTATGTGGGTCGCTGAAAAGATCCAGTTTTCATTTTGTATTTTTGCTTCTTAATACAACACTTTATTTATCTATAAATGCTGCAAACCCCATAAACACAGAAATAACTCATGGTTCTGAAGGTCAGTAATGAAGCAACTGTTTGAAATCTTGAAAGGCCTGCTTTAAGGGCAAATTTTGAGTTTACAATAAACCCTCTTAGATTTTCAGTAAAAATGAATAATGGGGCACTTACAGCTTTTAGACTTTACTGCTCTTTGTGGTCTTCGGTGTCACCACACAATTGGTCATGATTTGCTATAAGAAATGTAATGATTTTACTTTAATTATTTTCTATTGAATTTTTGTACTCTTCCCATGCTACAATAGAATTTAAAAAAGGGAAGAGAGATCAGACCTTGACAGCTGTGCCATTCTAGTACCTGCATACAATTTTCTAACATTTTCACCCTTTCCAGATATGTAAAAATCTATTTATGTAAAAAGGAGTAACAATTAAGATTAACAGTAAGTATTTTTCTAACTGTATTTATCATATGTCCTAAAAGCACAAAGCAAAAGAGGCAAGGAAGGCACATGCCATGTACATTGCTGTAATGATGGAGTACATGGTAAAGGATTGAGCTTGTCTATGGAATAGATATTAATGTTAAAAAAAAATGAGGACTATAAATTTGCTTTGATTTCAGTTTGAATAGTGATTGAAGAAGAAATCAATGGTGTTTCCTTTGTATGTATGTATGTATAAAACACTCTAATAACCTTATGCCAGGTTGTCTTCCTTAATGCTGTTTAAATACAGAAGCACCCTAAGGTACAAAAATCAGACTATTCTCTCTGTAGCAAAATAGTTAGATATGTTATTTACACGCCTGTCAATAGATGCTGAAAATACAGATATTTGGCATCAAATTCAACTTTCAGTGACAGATTCACGCAATTTGTGGGCATCTAAAGTGTTGCACTAAGAGCAGAATTTTGCCGTCCAACTTTGCCTAGAATAAAATTTGCTTTTTGGATTAGTATAATTTTTGGAAAGATCACAAAAGAATTTCCGTTCACTAAAGATGTTTTGAAGTTTTTTTGACATTTAACAAAAAAAAAAGTCCTGCCAGAAGCTGAAACTTCTCATATTTTTTTCTCCCTCCACCCCAAGTCCTGTGAAGGTTTGTTCTTGGAATGTAAAAGCATAATATGAAAATCTGAGAATTCATGATGTATTTGGGGAATAGCAATTATAATTGCTTTTCTCACTCTCTGTTCTTGTATGGGCATACTTATACATGCATCTGCTAAATATGGTACATATATTTCACTCAGATTAGAAACAAGGCTGACCTTCATAACCGTGTGTACTCATATTCTGCCTAAGGATAAATACATTTTCCTTAGCACTCGTGGAAGAGTCTTCTATTTAGTTAGGTAAAGACAATTCATGCTGTGAGAAATACACAATTTTTATTTTCATGTGGAAGTCTTACTTATGAGAAAGGAAGGGAGATTAGTCAGTTCTAGAAGTCTACAGTTATTACTTGAATATAAGAATTACACTGTCCTACAGATTTTTTTCTAAATTTTGCAGATTAGTTGTACTTTTAAGTGTTGAAAAATAAAATATGAAATATCACACTTATTTGCTCTGTTGTCGAGATGTTACCTTAGACTTTATTTTCTAATTCAGTTTCTAATTCTGAGTGTGGATTTAGATTGAGTTGAGAAAGGCTTTAATAAATTGGGAATGAGTCAATAACATTTACAACTGCCACTAAACCACCACCACTCATCTAAATATGTTCTTGATTTATAAGAGCTGCCCCCAAAACAATTTCTTAGCTGGTCTTTTGCCCAATTACAGGATAGGACTCTCAGGTATTTAGTGTAGAATGAAGGCTAATTAAATGGTTGCATGTTGACATACTATAGACTCCAGTCCAAAACCATTCTGAAACATTTGCTACATTACTGATTTATTTTCCTTGTGGGCACAACTCTGTAACTGCTTTGGAAGCTTCTAGCTGCACTGAGTGACTGGTGACCATATCTATATTACTTACGGGGCATTCTGCTCTATCTTTCCCCACTATTTTGGTGACTTACTGCATGTCAGGATCTATTATGTGCATTCTTTTTTTGGACAAATTATTGCAGCCGTTCAGGTTGGTGTGTTATCCTAAAATTGTTTGGCTGGCACACTTTCGAGTAAAGATAGAAATCATTAGTTTGTCTAGTGTTGGTGCCTCCAGAGCTCTTGACCCAGGCACCAAAGCATTTGAACAATTCATGACAGAAAGAATTTTGTTGTCCCTAAACATGTAATCTAAAATGGTAATAATGATCGAAGAGAAAACTTTTTTTTTCTCATTTGATAGCAAATACATGTTTTATACTGTAGCCTACCCACTAAGTTTTTATGTTCATAGGTGAAGGCGGTGTGCAGCTATCATATCTCTCAGTAATTTTGCAGAGTGGTGGTGAAGAGTGCAAGATTCATTGATCTTTATTGATCCCAGCTATAGGTCCCAGGTACATTTAATTCATGTTAGATTTACAGATGTAATTGTAGCCAGTTATATGTGCTTGATTTATGAGCAGATCATCTATGTAACTTTGGAGAAGATGATATTAGTATGAAATTTTGGGGGCATTGTAGTAACTAGCATGAGCCAGAAATTAATGGGAGATCGACTGTGTCCAATTTAATTGACAAAAGAATAAAAATAGTTGAACTGATCTGACTTGAGTTTCCAAAGTAGCTATTAACCAATGGTGTATTGCTGTAGCAGCATAACAACGTTTGCAGTGTTCTCCAGAATATGAAAACAAGAGCATTTCTTTCAGAAGACAGAAATATCTAATGCAAAAAAGAAATTCGGGTGACATAAATCCCTGAAATTGAGGTGCATCTGACAGTGCAGGACTTGTTGAGACCCAGTCTGAATCAGAAGCCACAATTTGCCGATTGATATGCTCTCGGAGAATGAGTCTGTCGTACAAGCTGGTGCACCAGCAGCATTTTGGCTCGTGACTCACCATTGCCAGCGGGAGCTGCGGTGTGAGAAGCGGGACCTTCCCAGCACTGGAAGGTGCTTCTGGCCTTAATTCGTGTCGTGATCGACCTTGCACTGCTGTGTGTGGTGGTGTGCGGCCGCGGGAACGCAGGCTGAAGTAAGCTGAATGGAAAAACTGGGCAAACTTCTACAGAGGAAAGAGTGAGGAAATGTGCTTATGTGAGGAATGAGTGAGGAAATGTTACTTATGCTGCCTCAAAGGTGTGTTTTGGGGAAATCTTGGGCTAGGACAGTCTAAGGTGTCTGATGTGGGAAGCAAAGAAGACTGTTTGCAAAGGCAATGCATGTAAAGTTCCCTCTCAAGGGTGAGGCTTTTAGCAGAGTGCCACATACGTGTTTAGTTTTAGAATTACTGGTTGGTACACAGAGATGAGGCAGGTGTATAGTGTTTATTTTTAGATAGCTTCTTAGGAAAGAAGAGGAAAGCCGCATGCAGCAAAAATTTTACTCTAGCAGCACAACATAAAAATAATTTGCTTTCTGTATGCAAACAAATTTAAATCTTAATTTTGCAGTATTAAAAACAATATAAAATGAACAGTTAGCACAAATAACTCTCCTTATTGCTCAGTGGACTCTCAGCTACATGTGATAAAGAATGTAGGTGCCCATATGTTTAGATGCTGCAAAGTGAATATTTAGCCAACTGGTCCCCAGAATAGAAGCAAAAATCCAAAGTTAAGTGCTTGGGCCCTTTGCAGAGCACACAGGCATGTCAAAAGGGCCTGTTAAAAAAAAGCCTCACAGCTAAGCAGACACCTGTCTAGAGCTAGCTGGTTGGAAACACTGAGCACAGGGCATAGCTTTAAATTTGTCCATCTTGTGAGATGCAGAACCCATGGATGTAGTCCTGTTCCCCCAGGGTCTGAAGTCAGGGCTGGTCCCATCCCATTTCTGACCCAGGGGGTGGTGAGAGGAGGGCTGATGTGGATGGCATCGCTGCCAGCTGTGCAACAGGAGGAGAGAGCGCTGCGTTTGCTGTGTGAGGAGGGAGTCACAAGATCAACACTACCTCAACAGCATCCTGGCTTCTATCAAGAACAGTGTGGCCAGCAGGACTAAGGCAGTGATCATCCCCCTGTATTTGGTGCTTGTGAGGCTGCACCTTGAATCCCGTGTTCAGTTTTGGGCCTCTCACTACAAGAAAGACATTGAGTTGCTGGAGAGAGTTCAGAGAAGGGCAACGAAGCTGGTGAGTGGCCTGGAGCACAAGTCTGATGAGGAGCAGCTGAGGGAACTGGGGCTGTTCAGCCTGGAGAAAAGAAGGCTGAGGGGAAACCTTATCGCTGTCTACAACTACCTGAAAGGAGGTTGTAGCATGGAGGGTGTTGGTCTCTTCTCCCAAGTAGTGAGAGATAGAATGAGGAAATGACCTTAAATTGCACCAGGGGAGTTTTAGATTGGATATTAGGAAAAATTTATTCACAGAAAGGGTTTTTGGGCATTGGAACAGGCTGCCCAGGGAAGTGGTAGAGTCACCATCACTGGAGGTGTTTAAAAGACGTGTGGGTGAGGTTCTTAGTGACATGGTTTAGTGCCAGAGTTAGGTTAACAGTGGGACTCAACAATCTTGAGGGTCTCTTCAAACAGAATGATTCTGTGATTCTATGATTCTATGATTTTATGTTGCAGCACAAGTGAAAGCAAAAATCTCCCGTGGGGAAACGTCCTCTGCATGGCTGGTAGCTGCAGAAGGCAGCAAGAGAAGCAAATCAGGTGCTTTGGCTGCACGAGCAACTGTGAGGACACAAATGTGTTGGGCAGCCTTCCAAGGGACCCTGCACCTCCAGCCTCCCAGTACACCAGTCTGATGCTGGTTTGCTTCCTTTATACTTCCCGTGCTTTTCACACTTTTGGGTGCTGTGTGAGATGCTGTGGTGCTTCACCGATGCCTGCTGGTAATTGCAGAAGGATGCAGCCGTAGCAGCAATTTCTTAATTGCCATTCTGCTGTGGTCAGACCTTGTTAAAGTATTTCTCCATCTTATAGGAGCAGTGGTAGTCAGATTTGGAAAGGTTTTGCAGTGTGGTTTTGCAGTGTGGTTTTGCAGGAACTTGAAGCTAATAATATGATGGTAAGGAAACCAAGTGAGAAAGACGACTACGGATCTGACTATTTGATGACTAATCTAGTCAATGTGATAAGGCAGACATGATTTGTGGATTAAGGTCAGCAGTAATCTCTGGTTATGATAACTGAAAAATAAAGCTAAATTCACTGCGTTTTCAGGATGAGAAAGGAAAGTTTGATGGTGGCATTCAAGAATCGTAAAATATTCCTATAACATAAAAGCATATTAATAATGTGCTGGCTGCACTGTACTAGCTTCAGGTGATGCACACATGTCTCTTGGAGAGGGAAGTGTTTCAGACCCAGATCTTAACACAGTTGTTGTGAACCACAGAGGACAGATATTCACCATGTATAAAACAACAGCAGCATCCATGCCTATTCAAAATCTTCTTGAGTCCAATAATTGTTCTCAACAATGATCAGTTCTCCTTCTGAACTATCTGTTTCTGGCAAATAGGGAACGAATTGTGTTTGGAATCAGAATGTGATTGAGGAGTCAGTTCTATGACTTCAAAATATAACTCCTTCAGTGGAAAACTGGAACATTTTATGTTTACTGCAAGAAGTCCTTGGAACACTAAGATATCTCTGAGAAGCCAAGCTGGTCTCAAGAAATCTCCAAGATATAATCCACTTGCATTGAACTCCCAAGCCATATCAGGCATTGCACTGCATGCTTCTATTCAGAGGTTATTCTAAAGAGCATAGAGGATAGATTTTTGAAGTTTCTTAGATGTCTATTTCCCATTGATTTCATAAGAAACATCTGTAAGTCTTGATTTCAAAGGGAGATCAGCGCCTACCTGCTTCACCAGTGTGGCTCTAGATTTCCTGCATATAAAAGCTGTGGCAGGATTGGGAAAGCAACCCAAACTCCAATCCTTCCACAAAATCCTTTTGAAACTTTAATTTTAGGTGTTCTAATAAATAATTACAGAGAAGTAGCAGACCGGAACGCGATAACCTGCAGATGTGACAGTATCAGAAGCATCCTGCTGAATCTCCAGGCTTTCAACACATATTTGAACAACATAAACCCCACAAATTGCTGCTTATTTTCCTGTAAGTCATGTTAGGTTTTCTGCAGATTGAGAAGGAGGTTTCTTAAGAGAAATTATTTTATTACAATTGTAAACAAGTATTGATGATTTCATGGCATTGTTGTTTTTATGAAGGTACAATATATCTTTTGGCAACTCATCTATTAATAGTCATTGAATTGTGCAATTCAATTGTGCAAGAAAACAATCAAAGGCCAGACTTTTGGAGTGAACTTGAAGTGGACACATGCACTCACCTTATAGATTTATCCTTTTAATAAGGCAAATATTGCTAAACTTCATTTCTGTTTCTCCCTTCAGTTAGACTAGTTTTCAGTAGTTGGAAAGCTTAACTGATTTCAGCCAAATGTGTATGTAAGCAATTTGCATCACGTATGTCCATGCTTTGGGAAGAAAGTCTTTAGCTACTGCATATTAAAGACTGAGATAAGTTAGATAGTTAGAGATAAGTTAGGGCAAAGAAGAAATTTGCAGGACTCACAGAACTATTCCAGGCACTCGGTAATTAGATTTATACTCTCAGACACTGGGGGAACAATAAGCTCTAGGCATTTTAAAGTCATTCTGTAGGGGTCAACATCCTACTACTTAGATGCATATGCATGCATGAAGCAGACTTGCAATACAGTGACACACCAAAGAAAAATGTTGTGCTAGATCTTTTCTTTTTAATTACGCACAGAAAAATAGTTATGTGAGCCTCTGCAGGGACTTTTTTTTTTCTAATAATATTGAGAAATCAGTTTGTTTAAATGTTAAGCTGTTCATGGGAAAGTAAGACCCTGGAGGTTAGAGAAAGTGTTGTCACTCAAATCTGTTCTCCCAAAGAGCAATTACTGTAGTCATTAATCTGCCTTGCTCTAAAATCTAGTCTGACATTAAATACTGCTTGAAATGTTCAGAAGACAGTTAAAAGGTAGGGATGGATCCTTTTCTCATGTAACATGCTGAAAAGCTTCCCTGTGCATTCAATCATCTGGCTTCACAAATCCTGGTGGTACTCTTCTGAAGCTGTTATGGAACATATTGGTTGCATATTTCATTTGCTTCTGGCAAGAATAATTAGATGAATGTTTAATTAGGAGTAATTTTCTTCTGTGAATCATGGCCAGCTGACTGAAGGGTTGATGACAGTCCATAATAACCAATAATACATGTATCAGAATAATTCTGACTTGCTCGTGTAACAAAATTATAGGTACTTTAAAAATACTGCAGCAGAAGGATAAATCCCATCAGTATAGATCAAAGATTCACTGAAGTTGACAGGACTATTTTATTAGAAATCTCTTAAGAATCTCAGCAAATTTATTGAAATATACTTCAAAAAGCTTTCTGCTTCATCGTGCTCTCCAGGTTGGATTCAAAGCTCTGTGATGCGAAATGCATCATTCCCCCTCATGCCACCAGCCTCTCCCTGCAACCAACTGAATTTAGGGACCTTTCATAATCTGTTCTTTATATAAGCACCAAGTAAAACACGTGCATGTTTTCTGTAAGCAGGAAGATTTATGTTCTTTTGTAAAGAAAATTCAGTTATTTTATAGTCCCACAATTTTTCCATTTTTTCCAAGTAACCTTATTAGTTAGTAGGACCAATTCATACAAATTCATTCCCAGTCATTACCAATTACTTTGGACCGTGGAACATTTGCTTGCTCTGGGGTACCAGCAAGGAGACAGTAATTAACTGAGATAGTTGCTGCTTTCCCTTGAAAGCTAAAGAATAGGATTATGCTCTTTTGATAAACTAATAGGCTTAAATCAATTTAATGTATTTAATAGGAACTCTTGATAACAGGAAGACACCTCAAAGCCTTTACTGTGAACTTTTTCCAAATTACTTCAAAACGGCATACAATGAAGATAAATGAAATTGCAATTCAACAGTTGTAATAGAAAGGGTAGAGGATGAAATCTGCCTAGAATCAAAGACTAAGTTGAATGATCATTTTCTAGTTAATGATCATTGTAATTCCTCTGACATCCGCAGAACACTTTGCAAACTTTAGCTCTCTTTTGAGTTAGGCAACTGGTTTTATACTCATTTTACAGACCTCAAATACAACCCATGTTAAACTTGAACCTGCTCTTTGCCTCAGAGGCTCTTTCCCTTTTTCTATCCGACATCTTTAATATCAGATCCAATGAAAGCAGTAAGGGTGGCAAAGGCATTGCTCTCATTTGCAGAACCTGTTAAAGAAATGGAGCCATAGTTTGTGATGCTGCTTCATGGGCTTTTGCAGGCTTGAAGCAGTGATACGTTTGGCTTAGTAAGATCAGCTGCCAGAGATATGTCTTGACCAAGAACTTGGTGCCTACAGCAGGATTTAAGTGCATTCTAAATCCTTCTGTCCAAAAAGAATCTTTTTTTCTCAATGTTCACCTCGAATTTGACCCTTTCTCGGGGAGTGTCTCAAATGCCAAAAGGCTAGGTACCGCACAAGGAAACCAGCTGTAGCTGCTATGTTTTCAATTTCTGCCGGTGCTCTCTCCACCCTCCTTAAACAGCCACCCAGCTAGTGAGACCTGTGGGTTCAGCTCCTCTCAACAGGAGTCTGTGCTTCAGCCTGTCTCAAGCAGGCAGGACCACAGGAGATTTCGGGTGACTCACTACCACGTCGCCCCTCGTAAAACAACTATTTGCAGTGCAATCCAGCTGGATAGCACGAAGGCAGACAGGAATCGATGGTACACAGCTAAGGCATTAGTGGTGAAGACCTGAGATCTAATCCATTATTTAAAAATCGTATATAGTCCTTCACACAATGTGAAATGTAGAGACGTGTTACCTGTCGGTACCAGAATCCACGTGTCCAGCTGTCTGTGGAGCTCAGGTGAATAGAAGTGACTCCTTAAAGGCTCACCTGAGGTGACTGAGACCCTGGGAGAGAGTGACCCTCCTTTCACATCTCAGTTTCTCTTCTGTCATTACCCAAAATGACACCTGTTTTGGATCTGTCTGTGCTGGTTTGGAACGTCTCAGGGGTCCAAGCACTTAACGTGGGGCTGCATTTCACTTAGTCCCTTCTTTTTGTATTTATTTGTTAATTGTGAACCTGTTACAGGACCTTTAGGCTCCTGTAGGATCCTGTAGTTGAACTCAGACCTCTAACATTCAGGATGAATAGCCTGATATTCAGAAACTATATATACTAGGTTTTTCTTTTGTCAAATGCAAAAAAAAGGATGAGTTAGATAAGCTCCATACAGTGGTTTACAGCTTCTGCTTAGTTTTGTTTTTTGTAGATGATGGGGAAGGAGGGCTGAAAAGGAAGGCAATGATCTAAAATACAAACAACCAGAACAATTACACAGCTTTATAAGGTTAACCTAGTTCTGCTTTCAGACAGGAGGGAGACAAAAGAACTTATTTATTGCCTCAGATTGCCTCTGCTTACAAATCTCAATCACACTTAACTCCACCCTGTCCTCTGGGCAAAAAGTAACTGGCATTAAGTATATAAATGTAAAGCTTAAGTAATTCTTATGTTAAGGTAAGCCCAGAAACGACCCACTGGTGAGGCTTAATTGCTATTTGCATTATTAGGAAGAGGACTTGCTCCTGTAAAACCGTAAGGTCTTGTTTTTCAGGGGTTTGGGGTAGGGTTGGTTTTTTTGTTTGTCTGTTTTGTGGGTTTTTTATTTGTTTGTGGGGTTTTATTTGGTTGTGTTTGTTTTTTGGTTTTTGG
Source organism: Pampusana beccarii (assembly GCA_013399365.1). Taxonomy (NCBI): domain Eukaryota; kingdom Metazoa; phylum Chordata; class Aves; order Columbiformes; family Columbidae; genus Pampusana; species Pampusana beccarii. The sequence continues at coordinate 1,167,480 of VWYH01006473.1, forward strand.
TTTTTTTTTACAGTAAGTACTTTTTACATGCTTTGACCAAGGAAGAAGCGGATTTAAACAGGTACATCTGCCATGCCAAGAAAGAAGCCACTGATGTTTCCTCAAGCTGTTGATGAAATATTGTTTTAAGTTGTCTGACCGTGTCCAAGTAAATTAATATTTTTATGGCCACTTTCCCCCCACATCAGTAGAAATACAAATATATATAAATATAGCTGGCTTGAGTTGAAAGCCATGGTTGCTAGGTAGCCACTGTCATGATAGCGAAAGTACTAGTGAAGCACAGAGAGGTGAGTCCCTCATAATTGCAGAGATCCATTTTTCATTCTCCTTGAAAATGAATCTTTTTTTTTTTCTACACAGATGACAAGATTGCCAGCTCGGCAGGAAAAAGTCTGCGGAAAAACACAAGCATGAGGCTTTATTGTGTCTCCCCATAGATACACAAAAGATTTTCAGATGCTTCCTAGAAGTGGGTGGGGAAATGAGGGAAGGAGCCCCTGCACTTTAATTATGGGAGGATGCTGAGATGCAACAACAACGGGTGGCAAGAAGCACTGCTTCTAACTGCCAATGCTAACTGTTACAGGAAGAATAAAAAATTACTGAAGCACAAATCCAATTGCTCTTGTTTCAAGAACAATGGGAGCAGCTGTGGTCTGTGGCCCTCACATAAATCCTGGCTTTTGAGGTTCTCCTTTGCTCCTCCAGACAGTGGTGGTGTTAAAAGAGAGTCAGGTACCTGATTGTGAAAAGAAATGCTGCTATTCAAGTCACACCTTAACTTGAGCTCTTTTTGGGCTCTTTGGTGTAAACAGGTAGCAGTCAAACCACAGGTTGGCTGAAAATCCTTTATTTCTTTAAAAATGAAGTCAAGCCCATAGGGCTGGGAATATGTGAAATCACTGCAGCTATTTACTTTGGTCCTGCTAAAGTCCTCCTTGGGGCAGGAGGTAAGTATCTTGGGGCTGTTGAGATACAGAACTCATCCTCTGAGCAGGGAAGTATTCTGCTCGTTGCACTGAAAGGGAAATTAAATGCAGGGATGATTAATTGGTTTGTTCATAGGTGGACAGAAATTTTGTGACTATACCAGGAACTGAAACCAACCCAGGGCTGGATCTTCTAGTGCAAGCAATTATTTCTATTTATTTACAGTTTGCGTGCACATCACATTTGATGACATGTTGTTAAGAGATAGCTGCTTTTTAAAACATTTACCAATTGAAACAGTAAACAATAATTGCACTGGTAAGAAACTCCCTACTTTGCAATTTGCTTCAAAAAAACCCTGCCCTATCTCCTGGGGTGTGAAAGATTCAGTCGGATTTCATCCACAGGAAAGATAAAAGCAATATACGGACAGCAAGTACAAGGAGTCAGGGATCCCTTTGCAGAGTATGTTTTGCAGAGGCATGCTGCAAATGTTATGATGTAGTCCAAGGGCAACACGTTGATTACTTGGTTGGTTGGTTGGTGCTATCAAATATTTTCTTTTTGTAATTGATAACTTACTACAGATCCAAGACTATTATAGTATATACAAGATGGTTTCTCAGACTCTTAAGTGTGAAAAGAAAAGGTGCCACAATTTAAGCAGTAGTTGTACACTGTAGACTTGGGGCACTGTATAGAACTCTGGATGAGCAGTCTGAGAAACTGAAACTTCATCATCCTCCAAACTTCAGCAGAATACACAGCGAAGACTGAAGGTTTTGCAGGAGAGAGACTTCAGTCCTGAGATTCAACTGGACTTTCAAAGGTTTCCCCTGTACCACATCTTTTTTTCAACGTAATCCTGGCAATATGCCTCAGTCCTCATCTGGAGAGACAACTCTTGTGGCAGAGAAGCTCTTATGTCCACTCAGTCTATGGTTTTTCCAAGAAGACAGCAAACAAGCCTGACGATTACGCCTGAGTCAGCTCTAAGACCACAAACTTCTACGCCACCCAGTCCCAAAGTCTGCGCTGAGCTGCTGCTGGGCAGCTGGGGAGGTGGTGGGTGAGGAGGGGTGCGGGTGGGTTGGTGGGGCAAGGCTGGGCAGTTTGGGCAGTGGGGGACTGCCCAGGGCAGGCTGCCACCAGGAGGTGCTTGTCACCTCTGTGAAGAGCTGCTGAGGGAAATAGATACCGAAGGCAGTCTGTTGGACAAGTCTAGGATAGAAGTAGAGCTGGGTTTGGGTCTTGAAAACAAAAGAGTTTTGACAAGGCTCTTGCAGGCTCTTTGGGCAGCGGTGTCTACGTCCCACCAGTGTTACTGCAGGCAGGGTGCTGGGCAGAGCACCTGGAGGGGAGAAAAAGCCGAAGTGCCACATTTTCATTTTGTGCACAGCGAGAGGAATCTTGAGGACTTGCACAGCTCCGCTGGGTGGGGGTGACTGTGTCTTGTTCACCTTGGCACCCCATCTATGTTGTGATTGATCTGTGTTTTTCTTGTTGCAGTGGAGAAAAGAGGAAAAAAGAAGCAATATCAGAAAGTGCATCCACATGGATGAGAAGACAGGGTTTTTTCCAAAGGCCAGGTGCCTGAGGAGCCTGACGGGATACAGTCATGATGAGGGTTTGGTTGCAGATGTTTGTCAAGTTAGTTGAAACAGGTGAGTGTAAGGCTTTAAAGCTGGCGCAGGGTGCGCACTGACAGTGGGAGATGGACTCGGCAAACACTCAGAAACAGCTGGAGATGCCTGCATTTCAGGTGGCCTTAGTTTTTGGTCGGCTTGTAAAACACCCAGGTTGATTGGCATGTAGGGAGTTAATGAAGTCACTGTTCAGTTAGCTTAGTGGCTTTATCAGCTTCATGTCAATCTTTAGTTAAGACAATGGTTAACTGCTTATCTCACTGGAAGTGTGAGGTGTGGCTTCATAAGCAGTTATTTTCACTGGAAATAGTATCTAGAGCAAATACATTGATTATACAGCTCCAGCAGATGATTCAGCAAATACAGTTGAGCCTTTTGCTCCGGTGATGGCATGAACGAGAGGAGAACTCACAGCTCTCCCCGTTGTGCCCCGAGTTGTGTGCTGGCCAAATGTCTGACTTAATGACAAGGCAACCTCATTTATCAATGTCATTGATCTCTAGCACAGCATTAAAACAGTAATACTTTAGTTTTCAAAGCACTGTAACACACTCATAAAATAATACTCACAACATGACTAAGAGCTAAATAGGCCCTATCTATGTTTTATGGCTGGAGAGCATAAGTAGGAGAGAAAGAGAGACACGCAGCGTTACGCTTCAGGGACAAGAGCTGGGACCAGGAAAGGGGAAATCTCCACTCCCACCTCAGTGCTCACCATCTCAGGACTGATCTGCCAGCACTGGATTGCTCTCTGCTGTTTGCCTCTTGGTGGTTGGCTTCAGATAAAAGAAAGGAGATAAAAATGGCACCGACAGAGTCAGCGACCCTTTGGCACAACGCCCAGCATGGGTGCCAGAATGTCTCCCTCCTCTTCGAGCTGAGGACACTGCCCTTGTTCTGGGGCATGTTACTAATACGGTGGTACCCCCACATCCTTATGCTGGCACATGTGGAAATTCACACTTCTGATATTGCAAAAGCTGATTGAAACATGTCACAGCAGGACCCCAGCTTTTTCCCTCGTTCTGAATTTCCCAGTAGATTAATCTCGTTCCCAGAGCTCTGTGAAGTATAATAGCATGTGAGGAAAACGCAAGCAGATGCTGATAACTGAGGATCACACGTGGTGACTTTGTGGTCTTCTCACGGGTAGGAAAAGACGTGATTTCCTACGGGATCACCTCCTGCACATCAGCGCTGAGTGCTTCCAGACAGAGATGCCCCGGCTGCAGCAGCACAGCCATCATCTGCACCCTGCCGGAGCCGCTGGTTGTCTCACGTACCCCCTCGATGGGAAGCAATTGATTGACGCCATGACATCTGGCAAACTCTCTCCACCTAAACGTGTATTTTGATGAAAGTATCTTTCTGATCGAACAGTGCCTCCTCAGATTACTGTCGATCTGAATGAGTTTTCTCTGAATGAGCCTGATGCTGCCTGACACTGAACGATCAAACTTTTCTCAAACAGCTTGGACAAAGTGGGAAAACATCGTGCAATTTGACAGCAGTCTCAGTGACAAACAGCACGTTTTACAAGGACTTGTTAACCGTGCTGAATCTTTGCTGAGCTGATTCACAAGAGACCGATGCTTGTCAGGCTCCCAGCAGAGCTGTTTTATCTGAGGTGTGGAGATTTCTACTTAAGAAACAACATATATTATAGATATTTTGAATGTTTGATCTTTGGAAACAATTCTAAAATGTAACAGCCACGTTTGTCTGGACTTCCTAACGGATGACTAAATAAAGTTGAATAAATTCTAAGAGGCTGGATAGGAAAGAATGCAGAAAAAAAAGGGCTGCTAGTTAAGGTAAAAAGTCAGCCCTAGGTCATCAAGACATTAATGATCGTTAAGGCTAAAATCTGAAGCCACTGAAATCAACACACAATCTCTTTTAGTATTGTCTCTGGCTACTCAAAATATTTATTTTTTATTGACCTGCTTCCATCACAGCCTTTCACAACACTGCAAAATGAACTAACATATCAAAACCTTCAACCAAAACAGGAGGGCTGTAAAGTCCGCTGACACACCTTTCTCAGTAGCTAGACACAGAGTGTGAAACTTGCTTGACAACAGATAATAGTGTTTATTAACGTCACTGTACTTGGAACTGATAAATACATCTTCTTGCTCTGATTTAGCTTTTTACAGAAATACTTGTTGACATGCAACAAATAAGACCCAAAAAAAGGCAATGAGTAATTACCAGTGAAACAAGAAATGTTTGTATTTAGTTCAGAAGAGAGGAAAAGATTCTCATCGATATTTGTATATAATTCTGGCAATTAGACACTGTGTCACTAATTAACTACCTTTATAAGATTTTGGAATAATTTTCTGATCTCTCCCCCATCCCACATCTTAATTAGCTCCTACTTCCCCATCATTGACTTCAACTGTAAGCATCAACTTAAGCGAGTATAGCCAAATTCCAGATTGCTTTCTCCAGCAGCTTGTAATACAGACCCATAATAATGTCACGTTTTACTGTCTCTATCAACATTATGCGGATATTAGCCAGCAGGTACTAGCCATCTCTCCACACTGCCAAGTATCTTGCCACTATTTCTAGGCAACATTTACAAAATACATTTTCTACTGCTATCACAGCATGATAAGGGGTTTTGAGTGCAGACTTTCAAAATTAAATCATTCCAACATGGAACTTCTTGATAGACAATCCTGGGCCCTAAAAATTCATGAAATTTGAGATTAACAAACCTTCCACAAATGGTGAGCAAAAATCGTCATAATCCTGCAGTAATAAAGCTTGTTGATTTTCTTGTAGAAAACACGCATGCCTCACTTTTAAAATGAGACAGCCAGTAGTGACTGGTGGTGAGAAAATATGGAGAGCTTTCAGGGTGTGCCTACCCAATTAGTTTTTTTCCTGTTGCTGTATCACTTTGAAATAAATTATAGTTTTTAAAAAGTCACAGATTTTGAGGAAACGAGTTCCTCGGAGATGCCTAGATTACAATGAGAAAAAACTAAACAAACCTCAGCAGCTAGAAGGGCAGGGGGATTGCCTACCCCCAGAATACCAATTTAGCATTCTTATGAGTGAGCTGTGAAGGTCACTGGTGAAAGACAAGGCACTAAGCAAGTGGAGCAGGCAAGTTTTGCCTCCTAGTAATAAGGAAACCCAAATCAGACTGTGATTATGAAAGTGTTTCGTGCTCTCCAGGATCTGAACACATAGTAAAGCAAATGTGAGAGAACAGCTTCTGTACTTTCAGTATTAGTTGTATACTCTTAGATATGAATGCAAAAATGAGTCATCATACTTGAACATGTTTCGCCTCTTAAAGCGATTTACATACATTGATAAAAGATGCCTATTTTTAATAGCAAAAATGCATATACATTCTTTTTTCTATAGGTGGCAATTACACCATGTGAAGTGATGCTGCAGGTGGCTGTGCCGGGTCCCCAGCAGGGGCTGTGGCCATCAGCAACTTCACCCTGGCTTCTCCGTGCCCTTCCTTGCAGCATCTCCTGGCTGCAGCAGCATGGTGATGATGTTTATTCTTAGACGTGTTTAAGCTGTCGTAGCTTCACACTGTGCCATTTAGTGATACATTCCTCTTTGCGAAGGTGCTCAACAGTAGCTCAGCTAAGTAATGCCATTTTCCCGCTGAAGTAACTTCAGCTGAATAGAAGTGCCTTAAGTGCAAATGCTGCATGGTGTGCAATTCAAACAGCGACGCTCTTCCTGAAGTTAGCTGTCATTACAAGCTCCTTTTTTAACTTGAAACTTTGTAAGGAGACAGATGGAGGTTGCCTGGGAGGTTCTGTCACAGTTTGGACAATATGTACATGCATATAGAAAGCCAGTTCGCAGTCACACTTAGTTTGCTGTGACTTTGATAGCAGTTCCAGTACAGAACTGCTGCGGCCAAGATCCAATCCTGGCACCTAACGTGCATAGCACCAGTGTTTGGAAGGCTTGCCTTTGATTTCAGCCTGGCTTTTACCATTTTACCTATTTCTTCGACATTCCCTGATACCCTAGAGAGAGAGATGCATAGGATGGGGTATAGCTGACCATTGCTGAATGCTGTTGTAGGGCAAGAGAATCCATGCAGCTGTACCAAGGCCTCTGGCAAGGCCCTCAGGAGAAGGTGCGTGGGGCATTCTGTGGCTGTGGGGCTCAGGTATATGGAAGAAGCCATATTTCCACAAGTGTTCAGCACTGACAGCAAGGGCCGGATTTTCAAACAAGTTCAGCTGCTTGCAACTTTTAATTTGCAACTGAAAAAAACCCAACATCTGTCTAAAATCACAATGGGAACTAGACGTCAAGGGTTTTAAAGAGAATGGCCCACTTAGTGCTTCAGCAAGAGGTGAGCTCATTTGAAAATTCAACTCCAGATGTGGGGCTGAATACTTGAAAATTTAACCCGGATCTCCTTTGAAAATCTGGTTCTGTGTTAGAACATCTGTCGCTGAAATGGTAATCAGACTATTATCCACGTACAATTTTACCATTTACATATTTTAATGACTCTTGACTCTTTCAAGCGACTTCAAGAACATATTTTCTTCATGTACGATGGATAAGTTTTCAAAGGCAAACCCAGCTCAAATGTTAAAACCTCTGTCTTTCCCACGAACCATCACAAACTGACCAGGTGCTCTTACCTGGGTGCCAAGCTGGGCCAGTTTGTGGATGGGGATCACGAAGGTGAGTGGGAGCCATGAGGGGTGTCTCTGGCTGTGCCTGGTGAGGAATCATAGAATGTTTTGGGTTGGAAGGGACCTTCAAAGCTCATCTAGTCCAACCACCTTGCAAAGAGCAGGGACATCTTCAACTAGATCAGATTGCTCATAGCCCCGTTCACCCTGGCCTTGAATGTCTCCAGGGATGGGGCATCTACCACCTTTCTGGGCAACCTGTGTCAGTATTTTACCACTCTCAGTGTAAAAAATTTCTTCCTCGTGTCTAGCTTGAATCTCCCCTCCTTTTGTTTAAAACCATCACCCCTTGTCCTACTGCAACAGGTCCTGCTAAAAAGTCTGTCCCCATCTTTCTTATAGGCTCCTTTTAAGCACTGAAAGGCCACAATAAGGTCTCCCTAGAGTTTTCTTTTCTCCAGGCTGAACAACCTCAACTCAGCCTGTCCTCAATGGGGAGGTGTTCCATCCCTCTGATCATCTTGGTGGCCCTCCTCTGGACCTTCTCCAACAGGTCCATGTCTTTCCTGTGCTGAGGGCTCCCAGTGAGCCAAGTTACGCACCCTGCAGGGACCACGGGCAGGATTAATGCCAGAGCCCGCAGGGGCCATCCCTGACGCCCACTTGGGCCAGGGAGGAGGCTGCCGACCTCTTGAGTGATTGCAGAGGGAGCGGGTGAGATTAGCCTCATTTATTCGTCAGGTTCTTGTGGATCCCTCCCCTCCCCATGTGCGTCATCTGGCAGAATATCAGGCAACAAAGAGAATAAAGTAGTTCCTGGAAACTCCTCCCCACACATTTTCTCTGGATGGGGCCTTAGATGCTAGGGGCAGGCTGAGCCTTGCACTGGTAATAAATGAGGGAACTCATCACGTTGCCTTCCTGAGATATTTGCTGCCAACAACAGGCAGGACTGTCTTCTTTGTTATGTTCTGCAAACTTCTGACAAATCCAAAGGCATTTTGCTGTGTGAGGAGGATTTGCATAGCTGTGTTTATTTGTGTAGTTGACGGTCTCCTTTGTTTGCACAAAACAAAATTTGGATATCCACGTCACTCATTAAATGCACATCTTCATCCATAACTGGCATGAAAATTGTAGTGTGGCAGGGGTTAGGGATATACAACACAACTTTTGTTGCTGGCCAGATCAGACATGGGGATGTACGGTTCTCAGAGTCCAGCTTGTGCTTACTGGGATGACAGTTCAGGAAGAGAGTCTTTTTATTTATAAACTGAAAAGAAGGTGATACGTGGAAGTAAATGAAATATAAACATTAGGCAGTCTAATGCCATTTTTACAGTCCCGTTTAGCCACACTTTAGAGGAAATAATACGTCTTGCTTCTGCTTAGCTATAAAATGAAAACAAAATGTGAACATATGCCAATTCTATAAGCTTCCTGTTACCCTACTAAGTCACTGTATTAACATCTTTAAGCATGTAATTTCATTCGTTTTATGGCTTCTTTCACAGTATAAGTTCAAATCAAAACCAAAATTCACATAAACGTTACTTTGCCTCATGTGTTCACATACATTTACCTGCATTTGACCCTGACCTGCCAATCAGACGCACAAATCTCCACCCTAGCACTTGTGCAAAGCCCAGAGCTTAGCCTGCAAGAGCACTCTGGAAAATACCCCAAGAGAGCCAGGGTATTTAAATATGACCTCTCTCTTCAGTATTTCCTGGTGGATAACTGAGCAACGATGTTCATCCTGATCTGGCTTCTGTAAATCGAATTTGTAGGCAGCAGAGCTTTGCCACCTTGCTTAGGTGTTTGTGATTGTGGTAGATGGCAAGGCACCTCACATCAGTGTTGTGTTAGAGCACCAGATCTCCTCTGTGACTTCAGCCTGAAACCTCTGTTTACCCCTGTGCACCGTAACATATTTAAAAGTGACTTGTGAATGTGCTAGACCTTACTATAAACAGGTTTATTGGTGTGCTTATTCAGCTTTCAATTGAAGAAAAAAAAAGATAAAAATTACAGTATACTTGTGTGGAACAACAGAGGACAATGAAACAAGATAATGGAATTGCAGCTCTTTTTAGGGAGTAAAAAAGCAAAAGGGATTTATAGACAGTTTTCAAAATGTGTTAATAGTGAGCAGCTCATTAATTTCGAGTTACCACAGGTCCAAATAGCTTAAAGCTAATATTCAAATTTGTATTGCTTTCTCTGAAGTGGTGTTATTACTCAATGATGGCTGTTATTAACAAACAAACCAACCCTGATATTAGTCACAGATCAGTATATGGCTACTTTAGAAACAAAAGTCTGCCAGGTATACCTCCTGCAATAATAAGGACTTATGCCGTTTTTCCTTTGAGGGAGGGAGCCCTACTGTTCCCATCTGTTCTGGTGTGACACGACCTGCCACTTTGCCTGCCATTTCCACCTGAGCAGCACTTACTGTGTGGTTTGAACAATGTAACTTGCTCAGTTATGCTGACAGTATGACAGAAAATATTGGGAAAACTGATGCCTTTTGATACCATTTTATGGAGAGACCTGGCCAACATAGGTACAGAGGCTGAAGCAATATTTTGAAGTTAATGAGACAGCACAAGAGAAAAGAGTTACAGTTCAATTGCATTTTACTGTAGGAAACACACAGTTTGCTGGGTGGTTTGAAGGTTCCCCAGGGCCCTGCTAATACAACATTTGCACAAATTATAACTTTTTAATAAACTTCAACCTCTATTATTGATGGGGAGTTCAGGCTTCAGAAAATAAATCAACACAACGCTGAGGCCATTAAGAAAACCATCAGCATGCCACTGGTTTTAGAGTAGTGCAGATTAGCATAGAAATTCCAGGCTGCAAACCTGGTGGGGGTAAACACATGAAGTAGGACTCACATTTCACCAAAACCTTGGAATTTCGGTACAGGTGGATATAGCAGTAACAGATGCTGTAGAAACAGAGAGCAGAGAGAGAAGAATGAGGCATAAAAATGATGTGACCAGTAAAGCATTAGAGAAAAGTCTCCATGCTGGCAAACATATATTGATTGAAAGAAAAATATCCAGACTTTTTTCTGGATGCAAATTTAGAGACAATTAAGATAGAAGGTGAAGTGGCAGAAACTAACTGCTTTCTGAATAAATGAAAGAGCCAAAGAAGTGAGTGTGCCCAAGAGGCAAATAAGAACAGAAAGAGACTGCTTGCAAGGGAAGATAGAGCTGATATTGGAGTTGGCTGACAACTCTTCAGTCAACCATTTTTGAATGAAAATGTATTTTTCTAATTATGTTATATATTACCCTGTGCACATTTTCCTAGAAAAGTTTATTTTAATAGCACTTCCTTAATTAAAAACATGCTCTGTCTTCTCCCAGCCAAAACAAAACACATTTTTTTATCAACTAATTGTTCCTTTGAGGTAGAGTGAGTAGGAATGGGGAAAGTCTGTGAAGAGTGTCTCATGAGAGAAAATTCCTTTGCTGAAATTTTTCTCCTACATTGTTGATTCTCCCCAGGAAAAAAAAAAAAAAGTAGAGGAAAGCAAAAGCTATTTTGAAATTTTAAGCTGTTTTAGGATTTAGGGAAAGTTTTTAAACACAAAACCATGACTGAAGCTCTTTAATGACAGCATTTTTTTGTGTGTCTGTCACACAGGTGAAGACAGACATGCTTCCAGAGTTAACTTTTCATATTATGTGCAGAATAGGTATGAACCAATTTATATCATTTTTTCATAGATCTGAGTACACAGACTAGAGGAAAAGCATAGGAGAATCAGACTCAAGAGGCATTTACATTCATCCTTTTCATTTAGGTTAGTAAGCCAGTCCTGATGCATATATCCTATTGCTAAAGCCATGTAACAGCACGATAACTTCTATTTGACTGGTGCTGGAGAACACTACAATAACTTATTTACCTGCTTTGTACACATGCGGGAAGCAAAGCGTTGCTATCTGAGTCCATAAATGGTTCTCAGTCTTAAACAAATCTGGCACCTTGTTACCATGCTTCAGGGACTCGTAGTGCTCAACAGCTACACAAATAGTCCGAAGGCAAACATGTTACCTAATCAGGTATCTGTATTCAGAGATATCACAGCCTACAAACATATACTTTGATAAAGGAGAGTTCATGGTCCAGGTGTTCATTCTTATACAAATGCATTAAATAAAGTTCAAAACTAGAAATAAGTATGTGACCATGCAACATGTCAGCAAATTGCTGCAAACAAATGTGACCTTGAATATACGAAGATGTGCAGATGTGCATTTCTTCCAAAACAGGTCTCTGCCCATGCTTTAAGAGAGGAACAGCCCAAAGAGGGCAAGAAAGAGATATCCAAAGGCACACAAACACATTTTACACTAGCGAAAGGTATGGGCTGATGTAGAAGTGCAGCAGAAATTATGAGACCATGTACATTCGTAAGGAAAAAAAAAAACCAATCACAAATAAAGAAAAGACTCCAGGACAGTGAATGGAAATTTTACTGGGAGATCTAATACAGAGAGCCACAGAGTAACTTCAGCTATTTTTCAAAGCTCTGTTTATGACACTCTCTGATAAATTAGTGGCAAGTCTGTCTTTCTTTATTAATCTTTTTCTATCTTCAACTGATATTTAAACAGAAATGGGGGCCTATATTATACTGTTCTTGCAACAAAAAAATGTTTACGCTATCAGAAATGCACAGACTCACCACCTAGTTTTGAATAACGGAATAGGCATAATGAATTTCTGTTCATCTTTAGATATCAATATTATTCACATTAGGTTATCGAAGTGTCTCCTACAGATAAACAGATTTAAAGTATTAAAGGAGTGGAAGTTAAACACAAGTATAAATAAAGATGCCGGCATACAAGCACTCATTTCAAAGGTGTGGTCATGGGCAATTTCTTGATACTGAAGAAACGCAGATATTATAAGAGAAACAGAAAAGCTATTTGTATTACATCCATTAGCACATGAAACATTGCAGCTATAATCAGGATTTGGGTAGTTCTGTGGTTCCTGAATAAAATGGCCATGGTACAAACAGCCTTTACCCAAACACTGTGTGTCAGAAAATGGCCACTGACAAAGTAATTGGAAAGAACTATTTCTCCAGCACTAACATGCAATGGGTGGCTGAAACAGTGTGCCCACTGCCTCAGTTTCCCTTTCTCAGCTCCCCAGGAATGTACAGAAATCTATATGGCTTTCCCAGACTGGACAACATAAAATAAGCATGAATAATACATGTTTTTCCTTTCACAGACTCAAAAAAATATGTTCCCAGTTCATCGTATCTCATATTTCTTCTCTCTTGAGTAGTGGTGAGCTGAAGAGACCAAGACAGCATATTTTGTTCGTTGTTTCTGCTTGGCTTTTCTCTGGACCCAGTAAATCCATTTAAACCTTTTCTGGGCTCAGAGGCTTCTTTGGCTTTTTTTATCCAGGCTTCTGACTCTAAGACATGTAGCCTCAGAGCCCCAGCTGAGGGTTTTCCACATTACATGACCCTTCAATTCCTTGCAACCAAAGGCATCCTCATTTTGGGACAGTGATGCCACTTCACAGACTGAGCGAGGAGAAGGTGTGGGTCAGCCACAGCTGTCATCCTTCCCTGCTTTCCTGCCTGTTTTGGCTGCTGCTTCTGAAGTCCTTGGTGCGAGCAAAGAAGAAGTCTTCTGATCATACTGCTGGCGCTCTTCTGATATTTTTTAATGATTCAGGCTACTTTTATCTTTTGAAATGAAGGGTTGAATGTTGAATGGAAAATCGAAAGCATTTTATTTAAATTTAATAATTCCCAAATGTTACAGTTTTAGAAGTTAGTACCCTGAGGATAAATTAGATGATTGCAAGCCTTGTTGATGTGTATGCGGGCTGATCTAATCAGCCCATGGCATTAGATGAGTTGTAATGGAAAGAAAGAATCAATGTTAAATAGGTTCTACATTAATATACATTATCTCGTCTAAATATTTATTTTTCATAAAGTATTTGTGATACTATTGGGAAATTTTTAGATACAGAAGATTAAATATACTGGAGGCTAAAGTACTCTGTTAATGCACAAATTAAGGGCTTGATCCTGGAGGACTTAGTCTTGCTTGCTTCAATGAGGACTCTTCCTATGAATAGGAAATGCATGAGAGTAAGCACAGGGTTTTAATGCACCATTATGAGAACTCATGCACCTTCTCTTTCCCGATCAGTTCCTGTTACACAGTAAAACAACAGCACTGTACTTGTACAGAACAATTAATTTAACACAATTCATTTTTACATGCATCAGTTTTATTTGCTAAACTACATGTGCGTTTTGGATTTGCCCGGTGACTACATATTCCTATGAATGCATAGTAACCAGCCAACTGTCCCTTCTATTTACATTTTTGATACTGTGCAAAATGCCTTTCAGCTGGTTGGTTTTACTGGACAGCATTATTTTGCAAGAGCATTGTTGTATTCTGGCTTGGGGAGTGTAAATATTCCTGCTACAAAGAATCTTCCTGGTGAGCTCCACTGATCCTGCCAGCCTGGCAAGGCGAGGATGAGCCGGGCTGGTCCTGCAGAGATGCCCGGAGAGCCAGGGCCCAGCAGCATCGTCTCACCGGGCACGGGAGCTTCACCACCGCGGCTCTTGCAGACCGAGTGGGGCAGCGCCCGGGGCCAGGCAGGGGCTGCTCCATGGGGAGCGGAGCTGCGGGGCCAGGCTGCAGCTGATGGCGAGCTCCTGGGAATGACGCCTTTCTTCAGCCTGCTCCAGGCCCTCCCTGCCCTGTGCTCCAGGAGCACAGAAAGTCTCTGCAGGGGGGGACTGGAGCTGTCCTCAGCTGGGGTGGAAGTCTGCGTGTTATGTGCCTTTGTGACACGTTTCGCATTTATGGTATTTCAAGTACAGATGGTCAAAATGCCTAAAAGCTTTGAATCTGCATTTCTGCAATATGACCCTGGTTATTTTTCCCCATTTGGAGAAAAACAGATTTTTCTTTAAAGAACTACACTGGGCAGCTTGTTCCAACTGTAAATGCAACAGTGTCCGGGTGGAGTTGCTGTCATGGCAATTTTCTGATAAGTAGAACACGTGTTTATAAGCAGGTACCTGACAAAGTGATCTCATATACCACAGACACTGCTCTTATGTCTGAGTCCATAGGATGCTGGTGTCCCCTTTGTGAGACTCTGTCCTGAAATATCTGTATTTAGTCTTGCTGGGAGATGGCAGTTCAGGAAGGCATTGGTGCAGTAAGGATCATCTGATACAAAGGAGCTGTGAGAGCAGCTGTGAGAACATGGCTGAATTGGGGAAGAGAGACATACATTATGTGGTCTTGTTTAGTGATCCTATTTCAGATATATAGCGTTTGCAACTACCTTTTATTATAAGAGAGCACTTTGTTCTGTTATTCTAATTGCAAGTCAATGGGAATTTCATGGTTGTCTTCCCTAGGGGAAGGAAGAGGCTTTATGTTACATGTAGCCTCATCCCAAACTGGTCTGTGGTCTTTCAATTGAAAAAAACACTTTCTTTTTTAGACAAACTCCTCACTTAAAATCAGTTGGAATATTTCTGGAAAGTAGAAGAAAGACGTTGGCTTTGTGTGTTCACACATGAGTAACCTCAGAGTCTATACAAAATAAATGTAATTGGGTCCAGGCAAGTTCTGAAAGTATCATTAAGGTGATCTCTAAAGCTGAGCTAAATTCAGCTAAAGCTCCATACTGACATTAAGACCTTAATAATGACGTTGGAAACATACCTGCTTTTATATGCCAGAGTGGGGATGTCAATTTATGCAAGGGCGGTGTTACAAGACTCTGGGCAGATAATCAGTTCTGGCTAATAACTCTTCACTAATGACACAGGGAGAGGGAGGGGGCAGCATCCATTTCTATTTTCATTGATAGAGGTGTTGCCTACTGTCATTTGACATTTCTTTAGACTTGCTCATAATTACTGTTTTATGTCTAATACGTACTAGATTGGATAATAATATTATTTTTGTATAGCTAATTAAGGTTTAGGAAGTGTATATGCTTTTAAAAAGTTCTTATATGTATTTACTCATTTACCATTTTCAGCTGTCAGGGTCATATGCAAAGGCATGATGTAAATAATTAATCATAAGATTCTATTAATCTATTATTCATTCACTTAAGTGGGCCTTTAGTGTAGCGATTTCCTTTGTTATGTTTATGGGAGGGGACCTCTCTTAGGTCTTATTACAAACAGTCAAAAATATTTGAAGGGCTCCCCATAAAAAAATTTCTCAGACGTGCCACTAGTTCTTGGCTCTGCTGCTAGGGGGAAGGGAGTGCATGTAATAGCCAAAGTAAGCAATTCATTTCATATCCTCTTCTAAAAGGAGTAAGATTGTGTCAGCCCTTTTTGAGGAGCCCTTTTGAAATCCTTCACAATATTACACAGATGTTGTTTCCATACTTAATTCCTGTAAGCATCAGGGAACTTAAAAGAATTAAGAAAAAGGTCTTAATGCATTTTCCAAATTCTATACTATTTTTTTTTTCTAAAAACCTTACTCAGAGGCAAATTCTTTGGTAGATATTTGAATATTCAAAACAGATGTTAAATTAAGTAAATTATGTAAATGTACTCTTATGCAAGTTATATACAGTACCTGCAATCAGGCCAAATCAGCAAGACAACCAAAGGGCATATGTGGTCGCAAATCATTTTAGTATCCTCAACTTTACTGATATTAATCCTGCTTTCTCTTAGCGTAAATGTTGTTCTGTAAGGCATGTACAGTGAGCTGGTATATTTGAAGGTGAACAGTGATTTAACCCTTCACCTGCCTGGAAAATCCCTCAGCCCCTCTCAAAAAAAAGGTGAAGTGACCTTTATTAGCAGCACGCTGTATTTTCTAACCACAAAGCGATCAGGTATCCATCTCAGCATCTTGGCACACGCATAAATCAATTGACTTGCCTTTTTTAAGCAAACCAAAGACTGGGGCAGCACGCCATGTACAAACCTCCAGCTTTGCCCTGGGCTTGGTATGTAAACCTGTGGTTTAGTCAAAATAAGTGCAGTGACCTCTCAAGACTAACTCAGCCCCAGTTAAAGTCACTGCTCACTGAGCCTGGATTTGGACCAGGGCAGAGTTGCAGGAAAAAAAGAGAAGCGATCAACCTTATTTTCAACATGAATGTTACCCACCTGCTTCTGGCGATTCTTTCACGCTAACACAGCCCTGCTGGCAACTGTTGAGTTACTCTTTGTAGTTTCACCCCCATAAAAATGTTATCAAGATGGAGTTTTGGCTGCAGCCTCTCACAATGCCTCCTTCAACTCGTACCTCCTGGGCTGTGGGAGAATAAAACCCCAAACAAACATTAGAAACCCAGGAAACACTCAGTGAAGATCTCCCTGCAAACTGCAGGGTTATGGAGAGCCGCAGCATTGCCGGGGTTTTCACTCACAGCCTCGGCTCTCCCTTGGTGGGGGTAAAAGCCATGTTGTTTCGGTCTTACATGTTCGGAGAGTAGCTTATGGGCTGCAGGATCCTCAGGAAAAGCCTGTGTGTGCCAGCAAGCTCCTCGCTGTGCAGCTGGGAACCAGGAGCAGCAACTCACTGTGTCCGGCCGGGCTGGGGAGTCTGCAGCTTGTAATGCACAGAAACCAGGGCACAGCCAGACCAAAGGGTTAATGCTTTTTTTTTTT
>VWYH01006473.1:1184417-1214417 GCA_013399365.1 Pampusana beccarii
TTTTTTTTTTTTTTTTTTTTTCCTAATGGGCAAGGCACAAAGGGGAAGAAACCTGAACAGGCTGGTTGGGGGCAGTTTTGTGTCCAACAGTAGTTACCTCCACTAAGACAAGCTAAAGCCTGAGGGTATTTGCAGGGGTGAAAGTCCCACGCAACATCTTGCTCTTTTTGTCCTTGCTTTAAGCTCATGGAAATTCGTAGGAGAAACCAACATGATCTTTCTTTCTGCAGCCTGGTTAAGGATAGGGTAAAGTGCACAGCATGTAATAATGTACATTGAATACCACTGAAAATTAGCCTGGAAATATCCCTAAAAGGGATAAAACTAAAAGCTAAAACTCTGCTGTTTAGTTATCTTGCTGCTATTTTCCTGATGCAAGGCAAACAAAATACTAAAGTGATTGTAACAGCCACAAGATAAAACGACGAGGCACTGTGTGCTACGTTCCTTATCCAGCTTATTGCCAGGGATAACTAAAGCTTTATGAGCAATTTTAGACACACCAGCACGATGCTGCAGGTGGGCGATCTCATTTGGTGCCCACACAGCCAAACTGGGGATCACGAGGGGGCCTGGGGACTTTACCAGGCCATGAGGCAAGTCAGAAGTGAGGACCAAGGCTGTGGGCAGGAAATCTGGTTCTCAACCTCCCGGTCAGAGCAGGGCACACCTCCGCCATCAAGGCTGCTGCAGTTTCAGATCCTGCTTCCAAAAGCCCGTCCAGCAATTGGGGCAGGACTGAAGGCAGTTGCGTCCTGGTGCTGTGGGAAAGGCAAACTGGGGGAAAGATAAAATTTCCATCCTGTGTTTGCTACAGGGGTGATGGTGGAATGGTATATATCTGTGAAAATGTTTGGATCTAATGCCAGTAATGCTGGAAAAGCTCAGACAAACCATTCTTCAAGCAGAGGCAAATGAACGTGCAGATTAGCAACTGGAAGAAGAGCAAGTGCAAAAATGTTCTTCCTGGCAGGCACATCTGCAGTGTAAACACTGGCCTTCCACAGGAAGAAAATAATATTGTGGTATGTTCTTATATCTGCAAAAAGTGGCGTATTCTGGTTCTGTGTAGTGCTTACATTTTTAAGCACTTCACATTTTTATGAAGTTTCACAGCATCATCATGCTCCTACAAGATGCTTTGCTGTTGACTGCAGGGTGAACAGGACTTCAGAGCTGTTTCACGTTTGGCTTATCTTCATCCATTTTTAAATGAAAGCCACTGTGTCTTTTTGCACTTTGTAAAAGAGAAAACATAATCACTTCCTTTCAAAATTATGGAAGAAGACATAGTCTGCCTTTAAGACACTGAAAACTCCTAGTGTAAGATATTGATCTCTATTGTAATTGTGTGAATCCAGAGAAAACTCTTTTAAATCCCTATTTTAATTCTACCATCAGTCAGTGTAAGAAGAGAAACTTCACAGAAGCCCAGCTGTGTTATTTTGGAGTAAAATTGCAGTAAGTCATATGAGAATCAAGTTTGATGGAGGATAAATAACTGTTTACCACCCTTGTTTACTGCATTAGCAATACATGAGTCAGACCTGTACTGATTATTCAACTTCTCACATTGATCAGCCCTTTTTCCTTCAAAATTTCTTGGAAAAAAATACTAAAAGCTCAGTTCCAATTCCAATACTGTGATGCGAAGTCCAGCTGAAAATTTTAAACTGTGCTCAGTGTCACAGATATTCACATCTCTAGCTGAAAAGCTAATGATAATTCATTCTTTTTCACACAGTAGCCCTCTGTGACCCCAAACTCTTTTGGTTTTGTAGCTGTTCTTCCTTTGGAATCAAGAATTCAAGAATGGATTATTTTCTTCATGTACAAAAAGTATCCACTGATTTATGACAATGAATGAAGTGAATGAAGATTAAACATGATATTTTGCACCAAAATCGTACTACTAATACAAACAAATACAGGATAAGTCACTTGTTCAATCATATAATAAAGTATTAGAATGCAAAATTAGGAAAAGAATAATGAGTTTTCGTGACAAGATTTTAGAAAGGAAATGTTTAATTATAGATACACAGACATTGATACTGATACTTTGTTATATTTTCTGAAGAAGCGACAGCTTCTGTACAAACTGACAATTAACATATTGCAAAGGAATTAACATAATGACCTCAACTTAAGAAACCTAGGTGGCCATGGATCCAGGCTCTCTTACCAGAGAAGGTGGATTCTTGTTATAACAGACCGTGTGATCTTTTCAAAGTGGTGAAACATTACTGATGCAATATGGTATGTAACCTCACTGCAACTGGAATTCACTTCAGTGGAGAAAGCACGTGTGAGCCACTAAGAGAGAAACAATACAATTTATATAGCTTATTTGTTCATAAGTAGAGTCTGATGTATGTAAAACTGAGTTTTCCTATGCGTTAGAGATTTTTTTCTTTCCTGTGGCTACATTCATGAAAATATTTAGTCTGAGATATATATATACAGGCATATCTAATATTTTAGGAATCTTTTGGATCATCTCACATGATCTTGGCTGTTCACAGCTGAGCTGAAATTGCCAAAAAGCTGTCTGAGTTTGATTCAGCTTGGAAAGAAACTGACCCTTTAGTAAAGCCAGCAATTCAGACATAGATAACTTTTTTCTATGTTCTATGATTTTTCTTTCACAAAATATGAATTGAAAATCCATACAAAAGTCAAAGCTGAAAGAAAAACACAAAAGAAGAGATCACTATTAAACCTAACCCCAGCCTTAAAGTGCTGCAGAAGTTAAGCAAGTTTGACATTCTCACTATCAGGTGATTAGAACATTTTACAGAGTAGTGTGCTTGAGATTGTGTATACATGTACATAAAGCTAAGCTGTGGCATGTGTGTAGAAGAAGCTTATAGAAAAAATAATCTATTTCTGTTGAAGTTCATAACAATTTTATGTGAGGACATGCATTTCTGTCTGCTCTGTGCTTTATTTTTTTCTAGCAAATATATTTATGGTTTATAAAACTACTAGTCTATACTAACAGAAAATCAAGTCTGTTTATGGTAGAATTCCCTGGCAAATGATACATTTTAGTTCCACTATAAATCGACTTGATGGAGCAGTAATTGCCTGCATCAGTTAAGAACTTGGATTTATGTATGTTACGGTATGTTAAGATGGTGGCTGCAGCTGTGCAACACGTTCACTTAGAATTAAACTTTCCATCATATGAAATCTGCCTGATCCTTTCTGTGCTTACTGGTAGCTAAACCTAAACCATCATTACTAAGGATTTCATGTCATTCAGGTCCCATGTGAGGAAATCTTGGCTTAAATTGCTTTCATACTTCATATATTTCATGTATTCATATTTCACATTCACGATTCAGCTTTGAAAGCACTCGGAACTAGAAGCTACATGGCTTTTAAGGCAAGGAAAATCAGTGGTAGAGATTCCTTCAGCTATAGGGAACTGAGAGTCGTTCTGCACATCTCAGAATTTTTCCGATCAACCACAAAAAACTTGAAGCAGATCCCTTGTGCTGTTAATGGTGCTCCTTAGCAGGAGAATGAACTACTTTCTGATTTTATGTCATCTGACCAAAATTTAAAATCATGCACTGCTACTGTATGTGGTTGCAAGTGTTCAACAAACCAAATTCAATTTAAGCTGGTTTTGATATTGCAGATCACATACATTCCTCTTCTGAATTGATGAGGATACCTGGTTGGAATTAATTTCTGGTGCTGGCACGTATATTTCCAAATTAAAAATTTGTTTCCCATATATATTCTCTGATACTTGCTTAAAATTTGCTGTTTCTACAAACGTTCTTGCCAGTAAATGCAAGAGCTAGAACATGCACAGTAAGCAAACACAAAGAGGGCATTGAAACTGTTGAAGAGAATATGTTATAAATTGAAATGAATATTCATTGGAAACTTTTTTAACAGTACTCACCAGTTCTATATTGGAATACTGTGTAAAGTTTACACTCCATATAAAGAGTTACACTGTTCCCTTGTGAAATCCGTCTTCTCTACTACCTCCATATTGAATATTTGCATTTTTAGAAATACCATCTGCCAAACCCCACACAGACTGCAAGTGATTTCCTGGTTATATATTTTGGATATTCTGTGGTTAGAAAACTATGGAGCCATATTACATGTCCTATCCTCCAGAACATCTGTGAGATGAAAACCACATGAATGTAAGAAAGTCAGCATGATAAAAACGATGGAGAATTTCAGTTATATTGTATAGCTATGCTTATAAAAAAGATTTCAGTTTTATAAGTTCGTCTCCGTATATGTGTTGCTTTCTTCTTGTCTGTACAAACAGCCTTTAAGTATTATTTTCTTGTATTGGATCAAACCAGTTTCAGAGCTTTTCTCTCCTGACACTCTGCACTATTTTCCCTTCCTACCCCAGGCTTCCTACCCCCAGCAGCCATCTAGGACAACACCCTAAATGCAGGAGCAAAAAATGAGTTTGACTTTCACTTCTGTGTTGTATTTTCTCCAGATGCAAACAAGAAACAGAAGGCATACAGGTGTTGAAACTCAGCCTTCGGTAGACCTGGTATACGATGGAAGGTGATCCTACGTGGCATTCAACCATGGTGCTTCAGGCTTCGTAACACCTGGGTCTTACTTTTATGTCAAGCAATTTCCTTCCTGAAAAACTGAGCTCTTGGACCTAGTTTCAGTTCTGTCATGGCACTGATGGGTATTCTTGACAAGTACTCCACTTGCCAAGCATTTTGTGCTTTGACTTCCTCATTTATGAGACTCGGATAGTATTTATCCATTTTGCAAAATTGCTGGGCTCAGTCATCTATTATCTCTCAGTCACTTTCGGAGAAATAGTTGCTATGTTGATATGTCACTGGATCACGTTATTCAGTATTTTGAAGATGACAAATCAGTAAGACAATTGAAAAAATGAAAAAACATGTGTTCAAGAAACCCCATCCTGCTGTATAAGTTAGAGCAAAATCACTATAAAATCAGATGGATTTATGTCTGCTTAAAGATTGAAGGAGTAATCCAGGAAGAGTAAAGAAATATCTATATATTAAGTACAGGTTTGGTTCTATCAATTGCTTCCAGGAGCATTTTAGAAAAATGCGGCTGAGATACAGATCACAGAAATTTTACAGAAGCAGTTGTAATTCATTATAACAAAATATCTGCACCTACAAACATGATTATTAATCAGTTTACTGATGTGATGAGTCTTTCTGGAATTTATGGTGCTTTTACCAGGGCCTTAAGCTATAATTTTGTCGTGACTAGTTTGTACAATCAAGTCTCTGACTACCAAACTGTTCGTAAAGCCATTGATTGCCATTGTGGTCTCTCTCTGCTTCATTAAAACCTTTCCAGAGAAGTTGCCTTATTTAGGTTCTTTCTGTTTTGTTTTGTTGTTTTTTGGTGGTTTTTTTGGCATTTTACTGTCATGTATGTTTGTACATTTATGTTGATGTGTATATGAAAGAGTGAAAGAGATTTGGGGGTTTTGGCTTATATATATTTATATGTAATGGTTATATAAACATTTACATACTATCTTTTTAACTATCATACTCTTAGGTTCTGTGGCAAAAATTGCCTTTTATTGTAGAAATAGTTTAACTGTAAAAGGAACAGTAATGTTCTGCATAACTGGTTTTCTATTAAAAATAATATTTGAAAGATTTCTAATACAAACTGTAGTTATGGATATTTTATATTCATGTGTGTATGTACATCTATACATACATTTAGATGTATAAAACTAATTGCTTGCAATGGCAGTGCTATAGAAAAGCAAGTGAAGCCTAATTTAGCTAAGAAAGGAAATGCCTATATTTCAATAGAGATTTTAGAAACAAATTATTGCTGTTAGTTTGCTACCCTCATCAAATAGAAGTGCATGAAATATAGCCCTACTGAAGTCCATGGCAAAGCTCTGTCTTCAAAGGGATCTGGATTTCACTGGGTGTATTTTCTCAAAGAGACCTGCCAGTAATATCTGCCAGCTGGAGATCCAGTTAGATATGGGTTAAGACAAAAGAAATGCATGTCAGCGTTTCATTGCATGACAAAGGATGGAGGCTTTGAAAGTCTGCTGTGGTAGATTAGCACATCAAATAAACGTTTTCCTTTAAAATAAAATAGAGGGAGCATTTGGCTGGTATTTCTGTTTTGTTGCATGTTTGTGAGTGTAACCACGTAAGACACAATTGTGAAGTGAGTGTCCCTCACCTGAGCTACCAGGGTTCTGTTCATGGTTTCTTTTCACCTGAAATCTCACACCCTGCCACCTCTGGAGATCGTGTGCGTGTGCATACTTTTCTTTTTTGTAGTTTCTCTGTACTTTTCCAGGGTAGTGTCCCATTTCCTGCAGCTCACTACCTGGATCCTTGCTAAGAAAGGAGGTTTGGTGTCCATAGCCTCTTTGAAACCACTTTATGTGCTTAAGGAAAATGAGCATTACCTAGAAGAAGCCTGTCTCCTGCTCACATCACATCTGCTGTTATTTCACTTAGGTCCATCACTATTCATTAAGAAAAGTAACATATAACCTTAAATTGGAGGGTGCTGGCACCTCAGCAGGGCAACCTGTGACAACCAGGTTGGCTGTTTGGATTTCGCGAGATCCCTCCTGTGTGCTCATGGGCAATACTGAGGATGGCTTATGTATATTTTCACTTTAGTCACTTTAAAATTCTACACACGGACGGGAATAGCTTTAAAATATTGTTTTTCTGATTAACAGGCTGCACATGGGTAGGAAAAAACGAAAAGTGTGAAGTCTGTATTCCTGTGGGCCATGAATTAAAAATGAAAACCACAGGTGGTTTGGGTTTTCTCCTTCTAAATCAAAACATGATGGCTGAGGCTCAGCCAAAACCAAAATATGGCTGCCCATGGCCATTTTTCAATAAAAGTCCCCTGAATTTGTTATACATTCCACTGAAAATCTTTATTGTTAGAGTGTTAGACACCATGAGTGTCCTGCCCAGAACGGAGTTTCTCATTTGATTGTTTTTAAACTCCTTTTTTTCTTAGTATTCCTAGTATTTTGCAAGCACAGTACTTTCTTTTTGAGTAGGATGTATCTATCAGATTGCCTTCTGTATTACGTTCTGGTATTTCTTTAAGAGACAAATCTTTGTTTTGGCTTCTAATAAACATTATATTATGATAGCCTAAGAACCCCGAAGTCATGCAGCTAAAGAATTACAAAGATAAGAATTCATTCTTTTATCTTCTCTTTATAATATCAAAAGATGTTTTGCTTAGTTCATTGTGTCAAACATTTAATAAGAGTAATAATTTTCTGACCTTGGAAATTCAAACAGTCCAGTACATTGGAAAAATGATCAGGCATATAAATGGAAAAGATTTACATTGTTTGTGGTATCCAAGAAGATATAGATCTGTGCAGCAACAAATATCTGAGCTATTTCTCCTTATAACAAATAGTAAACTGTAGGCTTTAGAAGGTCAGAAAAAGGTGAGTGTTGACTTATTAAGTCATGTACCAGTGTAAAAAAAGTAATCAAGAATTAACTAAGGAATAATCCTTCTAAGCTAGTTAAAAAAAAAAAAAAAAAATCACCATGGCTGTTAGAAGATTTGTTTGCAGAAAAAGGGCTTTGCCTATATTTCCCTCTCCCTCTTCTCGTTTTTTACTTATTTATTTTGTTAACACTGGGAACTTATTTATTTAAAAACACCTAGGAACAGAATTATAGAAGATTCCTCAAGTTTCTTTCTGAAGTTTTCTGAAAATCTGTCAAGTGTCTAAAAATTGCCCAAGAAAGTCAATAGCAACCAAATAATAAACGGATGAGGAGCCTGAAAGATATAAAGTGGTAGCATTTACAAACTGACAGGCTCTCTTACATTTCTGCAATAACAGAAACTGAATAACAAAAAATAAATGTCATTTCAGACAAGTGCCAAACATGTCTCAGTACAGTGAAGATGAGATTTGTGAGCGCTCAGGCTACTTACCTGTTGACCATTAATTTAGGGCTTTAATGTTAGACACACAGATCTGGGGTTTTTGATCATAACATTATAGCTAAACGCACCTGTTAGAAAGCAGGCATTTTCCTAAATGCCTACATTAAGTGTAAATTTAATCTGGAGAATTAAAAATAGTTTGGATCCCTGTATCCTTTTGAAAGTTTGAGGCTCCCCTGAAGCTTGCCCTACTGATGGCACATCCCCGCTAATTTCACTGTCTTTTGCCAGGAATTATAATTACTGTTACTCTGAGGTACTTGTAAGGCAACTAGTCTAAGAAAACCTCTGGTAGGTCACCAGTAATACAAAAGAACATCTGCATGCCATAATTTCTGAATTTTTCAACCAATTTATTGTCTCAAGGGTCAACTTCAGAGCTGCCACGCAATCAGTTGCCAAAAAATGTTCATGTAACTTTTGCTGAAATTCACTGCTCTGTACAGAGTCAGCTCAAAACCACTAAAAGAATATTAGTTTTGCTCCACTGCCTAACATCAAATTTTAAACATCAGTATCTCTCATTTTCGTAGGGAGCTTAAGACCTGGTTTTTATATGCAGGTGTTGCTTTTGGGCTTCTTACCAGGAGATGCTTCACTGAAAAGAGGAAGTAATGGAAAGGTTATAGCTGGTGAAATGGAGAAAAATATTTTGACTAAACACCACAATTCTTCAAGTAATCTGCTGCCTTGCCACTGCCAAGGGTTTGCCAGGTTTTTACTTTGATTGTGGGAATCTGTGGTATTCAGTCACTGTGTCCTACACAGGTAAGAATAATTGCAATCATCAGCTAATTAAGGCATATTAAAGGGCTTTCAAGGAACCATTTTTTGGGCTATGGACTGCTCTGAGATTTGAGAGGAATAAATCTCTGTTGTTGTTAATTGTTATATTTTTGTTATAGTAATAAATAAAAGGTGGTGGTCCTTTACAAGTGCTTTCCTTGCTTAGAAAGCTCTGATCTCTGTCATCAGTAAGTTTCAAGACCTGTAGGTACAAAGAAAACATTTTTCCTGTGGCTGAGGCAATGACAGGATATTTTTTTTTTATTTTCAAGATTTGAAATCAATATGGTCTACCAAACTTGAGCCTTCAAGTGTCTCCTGCTTTTTAAAAATTAAAAGAAGTTTCAGCTAGGAAAAGGTAGGTTTAAAAAACTGACTTTTCTTTCTAATAAATAATTAAAAATAAAGAAACCAATATTCCCTAATGTTTTTTAGATTTTGTTTTAAAATACATTACTTTGGAAGGACATGTGTCTGGAAAAAAAAAAAAAAGAATCAGCAGATTTGGCTGGATTAGTGATAACCTTTCTTGTTAGAGTAAGGAGCAATATTTTCAAAATACTGAATTGAAGTTTTTATACTTGTTTCTGGTAATTGAATTTTTAGGTATTAAAACTGACATCAACTGTTTCTCCCTAGTATGAGAACAAAAAGCCTGTTCTTAAAAAACTGAAATTGGAGTTTCAAGAGCTGAGACTTTAGAAACTGTCAAATAGTGAGAATTCATTGAAATCACAGGAAGTTGCAACACTGTAAACTTTGATTTTAAAACCCCCTGTCACTTATGAATTTTCAAGAGGAATGCCTACATTTGAAAGTTCTGTAACTTTGTCTAGTGTCTGGTAGAGAATAAGAAAATATTTTTATATACAGGATTTGATTGACTGGGTGTGTTGATAGATGATGTTGTTGCAGGTTTATATAAGTATGTGTAGATTGTATAATTTTGTGTTTTAACTATACCATATATCTACTAACATATGTATTTTTATGTAGTGAGTAATACTGTAGCATATGTTCATGTTTTAGTACTTTGGAGGTAGTTCAGCTGGAAAGGAAATGGGATTTTATATCTCCTGGATGTTTATTTTGACCTTTACATGTACTTCTGCAAACTCGAGGGGATAAAGTTAAAGTTAGATGGGCAGTAGCAGTTCTGTGAGTGATGAACATTGCATGGGAGTTAGAAACGCTAAGTGTCTTGTTGCCATATCTGATAGTGATTAGGTTTTAGTTTCCGGCATGATGCTGCTAAAGGCAATTATTCCCCGTAGTATATTTTGATGTTGGCTGGGCTTGGCTAAAACCTGGCATGCACATACATCTCCTTGGCTGCAGAACAAGCCTTTGGACTTGCTCCTGGGGCAGGACCAGGAATGGCACCTTCTCAGAAGCCTGCTGTGAGGACTGCACGCAGTGTACCGAGACTGTCAAAGTTAGATCATATCCTTGTGAAATATGCTTGTTACTTGATATATTTACAGAGAAATGCTGGCCTGGAAGACTGCATCTTAATTAGTTATTCTACTAATTTGCATTTGGTAGTCTGATGTAAGGCCCAATAAGAGACAACAGCTATATATTCCAATTAAGTGTGCAACAGCTGCAGATACTTTTATGTGTGCTATAAATTAATGCAGAAGTAGTATGTTAGTTACTTAGTGAAGGTCCTAGGACTTTTTCCAGCTTACTTGTCATGAATAAGAGGCCAAGAAGTTTAAAACTTTTCATCCATCCTAAGGGCAACCAGACAAGAGGTGCCTGCCTCCTACGCATATTTCTGATCTGAACTCCAAAGTAACGCAGCAAGATAAAATGAGTTGAATTGAGATGTATGTAATACTTATAAAATATGTGTGTATATATATATATTCCTTTAACTCACCACAGCATTCAGTGTAGGATTTGATTGGCATTCAGTTTTACAGTCAATTGAGCTGTACTGGTTTCCGTTTGCAAAGCAAACATCTGCTATTGTTGTCTAATTCAGGCTTTGGACAAACATTCTAGCCCATAAATCATTTTTGATTAACATTTTTACTTTGGCTTTAACTTTTAATTAATGTCACCACATATTTTACGAGAAAGACAATGGCCTTCAAAAAAACCCCAAGAACACCAGAATGAAATACTCAGTTATTGATCTCATTGAACAAATTTCTATAAATGTTCAACTCAAATCAGCGTGACTTTTAGAACTCTTGTTCTGATCATCAATGACATTGCTAACACTTTCCAGATAGCAAAAGCAATAATGAAAATCACTTGATTTTTCTAGCGTGAAGGGAATATACAGGGAAACATCCTGGATAGCGTGATGGAGAAAGCATTTATTACAAGAAAACAGAATAATTGCAGTTCCTTCTATGTGCAGAACAATCTGTTTAGTCATTTGCTCTACAGTGGAAGCTGTGATACGGATTAATCAATTCCTTGCTGCCCATGTTCCTGTCTGACATGTGTGTTTGTATCTGACATGGGTATTTGTATCTGACTTGGATTTCTGTAGTGGGTACCCTAGAATAACTGAGATTGACAGTACCTGCGGGACTGCTCTCTTCCTGTGGAAAACCCCTTTTCACATGCTTTTGGAGCAGCAGCTTAACAAGCACATCAACACTCTTGTTTCTGGCCTTTCATTTGCTGTATTTCTACCACGTATTGTGGCAGGATTAAAACTATTCTTTCCTTTCTGTAGTTAAAACAAAGCTCTTTGGCTGTTTCCCCCCCAGTTTTGTAAGGTTTTTGTGCTGAATGCTGTTGTGATTGATAGGAAATAAATTACTGAAAAATTACAATCTAACCAGGTCTACAGTACCTGAGCTGTGACAGCCTATGCCTGGGAGTGGTGGACTGACGTACCTACATCTATCTGTGTCTACAGAAGCCCTACTGCTGCTGGATTTGTTATAGAAAAACTTCATTTCAGATGTTAGCAATTTTATTGTTCAGGGTGGGTGGTAAGAAACTGTTCCTGCAAAAAATATGTTTAGTGATACAGCCAGTGTCCACCTGGTATCATACAGTAATATGAACCTAAATTCTTGCATTTTAGACCTGGCCTTAGGGAAATGAAAGCAGATCAGAAGTTTAAAAGTAGGTTTTGTGGCACCATGGAAAAAATAAAGTGAACAGCTATTAAAAGTAATCCTTATTTCATATTTTTCTCAAAATATAATTTGTGACTTGAAACTACTTAACACTATGAGCAGGCCAACTTTTTTTCTTTTGTTGGAGTGCTACTTCTGCTTTATGATCTGGAAGCTGTGCAGATTGCTCCCTGCCAAAGCACAGAAAACAGCAAACTGGGTGGGAAAAAAGCAAATGCAGACTGACTTTCTTCTGACGTTATGCTCAAAATAGTACTGCATTAAAGGGTTCTGTCCTTGAAAACAAATCCATTATTAGGAGAAATGAACAGAATTTACAATGTTGGTTAGTTCTTCTTTAAACCGAATGGGACTCCCTTTATACATTTCAGTATTGAATGTCATGAGAAATGTCATTCCCTGTGCTACAGTGAGGACTACATTTCAAGTAGTATAAACCAAGAGAAACTTCCTTGAACACAGACCATCTGTAAGATATTTCTTGACTATATGAACATTTGAAGACATTTGCCTTCTCAGGTGCAGGGTCGTGGTGCTCAGGGGCTCTTGCTGTAGGCTGGGACCCCTGAGCTCTGCACTGTGTGAAGGTAAAAAGCATCTCCCATCTGCTTACAGGCTGCTTTTTGAGAGTTCAGTCATCCTCTCCTCACTTGAGTAATTTTCAAGTGAAAAGCTCCACAGGATGTGTTAAGCAGCTATGGTGACCTATTACTATCATCATGATTTTGCCATACATACGTCTGTTGTTTTACTTGCTGTAGGTCATCCACAGACAACTCCTGGTTCGTGGCAGCTCTCTAGTCTTCACCTCTCCAACTCTAGTCTTCACCTCTCCAACTCTAGCCCCATTTCTAATGCAGTCTGGACTCTGGTCTCAGTTTCCAGGGCAACCACAAACTCTTCTGTCATTCCTTCAGATTCGTTATCTGAGTGCACAATGATTCCAGGATGACTTCAGGGAAGGACTTGAGGTCTAGTAAGTCCCCCACGCTGCCTGTGAAGTGGTTGCCATACACCTCCAACAGGCTGTAGAAAAAGAGGTAGGAAGTTTTCCTCAAAACCTGTGAGAAGCTCAAGAGCTATGACAGCAATGAGATCATTTAACTTAATCCGAGTTTAAAGGGAAGCCCAGGAGCTGCAGCACAACTACAGAAAGTGTTCTCGGGTTTCAATGACTATCAGCTGAGTAATACTGGTAACAGGCTCTCTGTGTGTATGTGTGTGTGAGGAACACCAAAAAACCAAACCAAAACAAAAAAACTCACACCAAACAACAACCCAAAAAACCCCAACCCAAACCAACCCAATGTCGATAGCCACCACTGAGTACTCTGGGAGTACAGGGAAAGGAGGGGTAGAGCAGTATCATCTTACAGGCAAGGCAACCCTACCTTCTCTGTCAAAGAGAAGATACTCTCGATATACCTGAGCAAAAACTCACCCTACATACTTTGGTCATTGAGAAAGCAGCATCAGGAATGGGATAAACACAGGTTAGAGGTGACCTCAGTGATACCTGTGCAGTGTTAGTATTTACTGAAACTTGTGAAGGACAACAGAAGACACAGCTAGCACTAAACCAGCAGTGTGATGGGCAGCATTGTGTGAGAGAACATGCATCACTAAAGCTTTCAGAGGTTTGCAGCATTTAGGACGCCTCTTTCTTCAAGTCCTTGTCTTCCTTCACATGTGCATGTTTTGCACTTGGATACTGAATCTCATAATAAATTGCTTTGAAACAGAAGTAATTTGTGACGCTACTAGAAAACAGGCAAGGTTTGCTCTCCTTTGCAGGACATGGCAGAAACGCAGAGCTGTGTGATCTCCCAATATTTTTACTAAGTGACAATAACTGCAATTAATGAGCAGCACGTGGTCTGTACAGGGGACACTGGGCTGTAATGCTGTAGAGGAGGACGTTCCTGTCTTTCAAACAGTTGTTAGTAGGAACAGAAAGCGATTAAGTGTCTAACGCTGAAGAAAGCTAAATAACAAGATCAAAGATCACTAACTTGTTTTTTTTTTTAAAAAAGAAAAATAAGTTTTTATAACTAGTCACCTAGCATCAGGACTTTGAACTGTTTGTTTCTGCAACTAACGACCTTTCCAAGGTGAAAATCTATTAGGGAAAAGATGTGGTAGCCGGGCAGGAGAACTCTTTGCTGCTTGGACTGAGAGCCGGTGAGGTGGCCCAGCAAGTCAATGGTGCTTCCTGCAGCCCAGTGGCTGGGGGATGTGGTAGTGTAGCACATCTCCTCTGCTACTAGGGGAGTCCTCTTTAAAAGCATCTGTGGATTAAGGATGTTAATGAATGGAATTATCTCTTTTAACACAGGCAGCCTTGGATACAGACTGCTCCAGAAAGGTGGTTGTGAAAGTGGTCTCTTTGCTCAGTGGTGGACTTGATGCAACATTCATATACTTTCTCTTCTCAACAACATGACTTTCAGCACAGTGGTTGCGCTCCCCAGGACACAGGACTCAGTGGTGCAAAGGGAGCAGAAATCTGTAAGACTGATCTCCTGGACACTACCCTGAACAAACGGCTTCTTTTGCTACTTCCTGATGAAAACAATCAGTCCAATAAGTGCTGGATGGAAACTCTAGCAAGGAGACTAACATCTCTAGTCTTATGTAGCTGGAATATCTAGGTCACCAGAAGCTGAGCTTCCATAAAAGGAACGAAGCATTAGATATAAGTGTATAATTTTAAGAAAAAAATTACTTAAAAGTATGTATACCATAAGATGTTCCATACTGGCTCAAAGCAAAGGTCAGTCTAACCTCCAGTCTTGTAGGGATGCTGGTGCGCACATAGGCTGGTTTAAGTGGTAATTTCTCCACTGTGGTTTGCAGTTTGGTTGAACTAGCCCCTTCAGCTTTTTTTGGATGAGCACCGTTTTCCTTAATAAAGCAATTTTCAGTTTTTCAAGATTTCTGCAAAACTTCTTCTACAGTCTCAGTTTGAGGTAGGTCCTTTAATTCATTTCTCCCAGAGTTCAGCTTTGGATTGTGAGCCTGTGTGGCTGCCACTGCAGAGAGAAGTTGAAAATAATTCATATGCCATTTCTGAGAGTTTTATTGTCACCGAGAACTTCTTGCAGATCTAGGATTCACCCCACTTACTTTCTGACAGACTTCCTGATCCTGAAATATTGGATAAAGGTTTTATTATTGACTTTTATTCCTTTGATGAGTTCCTTTAATAAGTTGCTCGTCAACAAATTGGCATGCCTTCCTGAGGTTTAACATTTAACTTGTTAGGGTTTATGCACTTCTTTTCTGTATGTGATTTGTCGTTTCAGAAGGTTATCTGTTTACCTGTAGCCACCTTTCCTCTGCTTCCTGAGCTCTCTTCTCAGCCTTCTTGCCAGTGGCAGACTTTTACAGCAGGCATAGCTTCTGAGTGTCTCATCTGGTGTTATTAAACTTGTCTCCTGATTGCCAGTATTTTACTCTTTTTTTTGCTCATCCTTTCACTGACCTTTTATCACCACCTTCATTTTATATAATGTTCAAATATTGGATTTGGGAATGTTTCTTGCCTCCCATGACAGTACTGAATCTGAATACAGTGTCGTCACTATTATGTATATTGGAGTGTGGCTTGCGAGCAGTTATACCTTCAACATTATCCTGTGCGCTACCCAGGGTGTAAATTAAGAAAGGCAGATCCTATCAAGAGATATCTGGCAGTTATCTCCAAAAATCAGCAACACACGGTGTCTAAGAGTTGCATGGACGCTGGATATCTGCCTTCATTCCCTTCTGTGCAAAACAGTGCCCGTGATTCAGCCACTACCTGGGATGACTGGTCCTCCTGCCGGTCGAGGTTGTATCTCTGAAGGTGGCTTCTCCTGACCTTCCTACCCCCGCATGCAGCTGTGGGTCTGAGGACTTGGTGGTCGCCACACTGTGTTGTGTAGGGCAAACACCTGGGGATCCTTGCCAACCTTGCATGGGGACAGTTCAAACCTCCTGTGCCCACAGGGTTGAACCCTGCCTGAAGGGAACATCCATCAGTGACCCAGCTTAGGCCGAAGCCGCATCACTCCCCGTTCCTTCAGCATCGGCGAGCAGCATCTTCACCAGGCAGCCTCTGCCCCTCACCCGAAATCCTTCTCATTTTATGTGTCACTCAGAAAACTGAAAAACAGCCAAACTTTTTTTTTTCTTTTTTCTTTTTATAAAACGGTGGTGATAAAAAAGTGTTCCACGTTGGGATTTTGTATGCCAAGTTTCAGTGTGGAGTGAGTTTTTATGGCTGAGTTATAAACCCCCTAAAATATGGTTTTATAATGGAAATGCTGACACAACCTTTATACACACCCGGCCATAATTCTACATGATGTAAAATACCTTATATAGAAAGCCGAGATAAGTGGATTTTTGCTATAAAGAGTAAGTAGAAGATGAAAAGTACACCTTTTAGCTAGGTATTTTCATTCTTTGTTTGAATTTTTATCAAAGAACAAACCATATATCTAGAAGGGCAGGTTTTTAAAGTCATACTTCATGTTTTTATAAGACTAAATTATGTTTTTAATCTTTCTAGCAACCCAAAGTAATTTTTCCGGGAAGATCACTGTTTCCCAAGGCAAAAAATCAGACTTATGTCTGCTACTGATAAATAGGCATTTTCAAAGGAATTTTATTAAAAATCTAGAGAATATCACAGCAAACATAAAGTAACATTTTCAAATAATAGATATAGTGCTCAGAGGAAAGCGTGTTAGAAGTACCGGACTGGATATAATTGAAACTGACCTCATAAAATCTACAATGTATTTTTGTGATGCTGCTTTTCCAGGTCATTTCAGGATAACTAAGGATCTGGGAAGTAATGATACCCATCACCAAACAACACTTTGAGTTTAATTCAGCTATAGCATCCAAAACTCTGAATATTTACTCAATTATTATGTGTAATATCGGAAGTCCTTCTAATTTGAAAATCAGCGTGATAACAACAGCAAATATTAGGACAGGCTACTCCTGTGATTTTTCTGTACTTAATTTACTTCAAATGAGATTTTTTCTAAAGACAGTTTTATTTTGACATTTTAGTTTGATTCCTTCTATAGGTGTTCCTTTATTTGAATTCAGAAGGATAGGAAAGGGGAAAGGGAAATTTTAGGCTTTTGGTAACTTGTAATATGCAAGTTACACTGTACTTCTGCATATACCATAGTCTCCGTTTCTGGGATGTTCAAGAGCATGCTGAGATTTTTTTTCCACTTAAAAATAATAAATTTTAAATATATAAAATATTTAAATAGTAACCTACAAATTGATTTAATTGGTCAGATTTGCACCTCAGTGACGTTTTCAAGGCTTCAGCTTTCCATCTTTATTTGAGAGAAGAATCAGTTGCAAAATATCAGCTGTCCTTATCTTCCGGGCTGCTGATCCAGCTTTCAGCTTCCCCTTGCTGGGAGGTTTGCAGGACATTTTGCACTGTGCTTCCAAGTGCCAAAAAAAAATTAAGAAGTGAGGGCTTTAGACCTAAAGCAGACGAGGTTTTGTTTGCCTTGCCCTGAGCAGGCCCTCCCCAGTTGCAGAGATAAAGGTGTCAGACAGACTTTACTGAGGAAGAGATGGAGGCAGAGAGTGGTTATGTCACCTCAGACTGCACAG
Source organism: Pampusana beccarii (assembly GCA_013399365.1). Lineage (NCBI taxonomy): Eukaryota > Metazoa > Chordata > Aves > Columbiformes > Columbidae > Pampusana > Pampusana beccarii. The sequence goes on from VWYH01006473.1 coordinate 1,201,934, forward strand.
GAAACCTGCGGTGGGACCAAGAATAGGACTGAGGCGCTTGGCTTCTTTTCCTTGCCCTGTATCTTGACCACAAGACCATTTTTTTTTCTTCCTCACTGTTAATGTCACATGTAATGTCACTGCTGTAAGGGCTAGCAGAGGAAGTGTTGCGCTATGATAAACAGCTGTTCTGTTGCAGACTGGAGATTAAATATTTCTCAACAAATGTTCAGCAAATCTCTGAAAACTGAATTGAGGGCTGCATATGTTGATTACAACCATGATTATTTTCTCAAAGAAAGGTACTTAAAAGAATACGTTCATTCAAATGGAAACAAAATATTTTTTTTCTTTACATGAAGTTCCATTTCTTTGTTTTTGAAGTGAACAGATGCTGATACAGAAAGAATTTTTTTTTCTTGGTTTCAATATACCTTTAAAAATGTTAATTCACCATCTCTTTGATTTTGAGTTAGTAATAAAACATCCTCACAAGAAACAAAGGTTCCTAGATAGCAGCCCTGCGCCCAGGGCTGCCTTTGCTGTGGGGAGCAGATGCACAGCCAGATGTGGTCCCTCCCAAAACTGCTGGACAAACAGGCAGACAACACAGACCGCCAGCCTTCTAGTGTGCTCAGCATTCTCTAGAAGTCCTGCCTGTCATGTGGGAAAGGGCAATGCAGAGGCAAAAGACCTCACAACACCCCAAAGTCAGCAGAACAAGAAGAGTATACTGAGAAACAGCAAAAACAGACAAAAACTTTGAAGCGCAGAAGATGCCTGCTGGCAGTGCTGTGATGATAAGTCTCGAAAATTTTAGGAAAGAGATGGTAGATGCAAGAGATGAGAAAGACAAAGGATTTGGGGGACCATCAGCACTCACTGGCTGCCACTCTGCCTGCCAGCGCTCTTATGGGACTGGGGAGACTGGGACTGGGGCAAGTTGGAATTTGTGAATTGGCTACAACCCCTAAGAGGCATGAGAGGTGAAATTCCTTTGAAGCAGTGTAAGCTGGGGTGAAACCCAAAAGCAGATGAAGTCCTTTCAGGGAGTTACGCGTGAAATGCTGTGTGAGTTCATGAAAACCAACTGTACATTTTTATTCTGCTGGAGACAGAGCTGGCAGGTTGCTGCTCCTGAGACATCCAGGTGTGAAGTGAGAGCTGCTGTCAAAGTGTTTACAAAGAGCACCGACAGTAAGGAGTAATTATGAAAAACAGCAGAAAATCTTTTGTAGGCTGCACCCCTTATGAAGAAAGGAAGAAGCCAGGTTCATATGAGAACTGAAGCGTTTGCTTACACTTTGAGTTTCTAAAAAAAAAATGTACAGTTGGCTGACACCACATATGCAGGGAAATGTTATCCAAAAAAGTTACAGAAAAAGATTAATCTATTCAAAGAGAAAAGCTCAGGGTTATGTGATAATGGTGCAGGTTTTGCAGAACAAAGACTATAGATATTTCTGACAAATCTAGATGATTTTTCTTCCAATGAGCATGCCTTAATTTGTTGAACCAGCGGACCAGAGAATTACAGCTACCTGTTAAACACAGCCCCATGCTTTGCTCCAGTGAGTCTGTGCGCTCCACCGAAGCTCACAGTGATGAACACACTGTTGCACCGGCAAGATCCTAAAACTCTGTAACTCTTCGGCTTACACGAGGAACTCAACTCCATCTTTCACAGAAGCTAAGGAGAAAGGGTTTTACTAAAACTATTGTCTCCTGTTCTAAATCACATGTAGCAGTTCACTTTATTCTGTGGTGGAGTAGATAAGTCTAAATAAAGTGGCAGAGGTACACGTCACATCAAGCATGGATAATGGTGGAAGGCAAAAGTTTCCCTTTTTTTGTCTTCACATTTCCTCACTTTCCATGGCACAATGTGATGATTCAGATTGCAGGCGGTGGAATCAACTTCAGAGAGCGTTGAAATCTCTTGGTGTCTATCCCTGAAATACAAGAGGCTGCCTTAGCTTATATATAGTAGAATAAAAATATTTCTTAATTTTATTGATGTTTCTGTCTGACAATGTAAAAAAATGTGCGAAAGTCTCTTCTACTTTTGCAGGAATGAAAAACGTTAGATAAAGGTCCTCCTAGAAACAGCATGGAAAGGTTTCAAATTATTGAGTTGCATTAGGTTAAGGAGTGTGTTACTTGAGACAAACAGCTAAGTGCGGCCTTCATATGGACTGCATAGATGTACACCCAAATACCGCATCATCTTTAATATGTTTAGTGTGTCTAATTATTAAAGTTAGTTTACGTTAATGACAGAGCCTTTTTGTCAGTCCAGAAGACACTAATTCTGAATGAGTTGTGATAAGACTAGTCCGGGATGAAAACCTGTATAGAATTCCTCTTTTATTTACACTGTTTATTAGTCAGAAGAAAAGCAGATTTAGGGACATTGGTTGCACTGTTTGTAGCCATTTAATCTCTGGCCAACAGCATTTCAGCCTCTTTGTAATCATCTCATTGGAATATATTTTTCTTCATTACACACAACCTCAAGGGATTTGTATTAGTTGTTCTCTAGCAGTTAAATTATCCTTAAAACCATGAAAAACATACATGTGTTCTTACAGGAAAACAAACCGAAGGTTTTGTTTCAGTAATGGGACAAAATGAGAATTTGACAGTTTTTGGTGCTGTGCAGAACACAGGATTTGGGCAGATTCTTGAATGCTGATGGATGTAGAAGAGTGTTCAGTATCTCCCTGGAACAGACTTGATCCTGAAGTCACTATTTATGCATCACTCTTATTCCAATCTGTGGGAGTTTTGCATGAGTTAAGTGTCAGTCACTTTGACATTTAGCCCAGCTGGTTGAATGATACACCATGACTATATGGTGCATTTTAATCTGAATTTTCTTCTCCATGCAACATTCCTTGAATTGCTTTGCTACCTGTCCTCTAGCAAGTTTGTAAATGCTAAAGGCATCGTTTAGTGTATCTGGTTTAGAAAACAGCCTTACAAGGAGTTTTCTTGTAAGGAACAGTTGATAGGTGGGTAACAGCAGGGGTGGAGGGGAAGTCAGCTGGAAAAGGAGGCAGGAATTTCTGAACACAGCTTTACCACTAAGGTGCATGTGAGTACACCGTGCCTTTGCATGGTTCGGCTCCCTGATTGTAAAGACAATGACCAAGACAGTGGGAGCATGAAGGTTCTGCTGTGATACTCAGAACAAACTACATTAGCAGCAGTAACTACAAGCTGAAGGAAGTGTTTGATGTGAAGTCATACTTGATAAATCCATAACATTTTTTTTTCTAGAGTGAACATAGCAGCTTGGAATTCGTAAGTGTATTTACTATAAAATGTATAATTAGCCTTGTTAGTTAAGTTTGGGTTTGTTTCTTGGTTTGTTTGTTTGCTTGTTTTGTTTGTCTGTTTGTTTTTCTTCTTCCCTGACAGGGCATCTCAGTTTCTTAGTTGATTTGAGATACCTTATTTTATTTGGACTCCACAGATCCTATGGTATTACAGCTTATTAATGGAGTAAATGTAACCCATACGACGAACTACCCAAAGAAAACCTGATAATGCTTACTGCAATATTAACATTCAGCAAATGCTGCCTTCTGTTTGCTTAGAACTGTCTCCACTTGAACATATACCCATAACAATAAATGCTGAGAATTAGCTAAAAAGACCTCATTTTTTCTTTCTCGGAAAATAGTTTCAGGTTCTTTCCCCTGTCGTCACCCATGCTGATTGGCCCCACTTTTGTGCTTTCACTTTCTTGCACTGGTTTCCCCTCTTGCTCTACATTTCCACTAACTCGTCTTTCTTCTCTCTGTTCGATACCTATTTTTTTTGGCTTCAGCTTAATGTAGCGTTTAAGAATACGCTTATCTTGGAGCACACAAGCAGTCCTATTTCTCTGTAGTGGGATTACTTAAGTACCCAAGCACTTTGTTTAGCCAGGTTTTTGCTTCCACAATACTATTCCATTTAAGAATTTATGTGAAATGAAAAGGTGTGGTGATTTTCATCCAAATTACATCATCACCATATTTCGTGCATTGGAATGGTGGGATTGACATGGGGTAAGCTTGCCACGCACTAAATTTTTTTAGTGTCCAAACTTTGCAATTTGTTTTTAGTTTTAGTCTGTTCATTACTTCTGCCAATTTTCTTTCCAGGAAAGAATAATCCCAGAGGACTATTCAGGAGCCTAGCGTAGTCACCTATTGTCATTTTCTACACTCTCTGTGTCTGAAGTGCCTATGTAGACCTGGCAGATGTGGCGAAAGACCTATAGCTGACCCACTCAATACAGCATCTTGATGGGCATTGAAAAATAGCATTAAACAGATGTGCTTAGGCACTTACATCCCACCCCAGATCTGTGGTTTAACTCTCTAAATACATTTTTGTAATAGTGATAATGTTCAACTGGAGGAAATATTAACATCTTTAATTATCAGGATCACAAAATATTCATAACCCCTGGCAAAATTATAAAGATAGTCACAAAACTCTAGACAAAATTAAGTATAATTTTGTTGTAAATTTGTTTAAATGTGCCTGAACTATTCTTCAGTCACAAACTCATGATTTTTCACTCCAAATCTGTTACTCCCTTAGTGAATCACAACTTGACCACCATGTTTTTCTTGTTACTGAAACGCTTTGCTACCATATGCTCAAAGGTATGTAAAAAGTGAAGTTCTAACCTCCTTAGTGTGTTCATCATCTTGTATTTGTATGTGATTTAGTATGGGCTTAAAAGACCTACAACCTTGCTGGTTTGTAGGAGTTATACATCATATGAAAGCTGTCTTTGGACTCTAGATCAATCTACTCTTTAGCAGTCTCCAGTACATTTTAGTATTCGAGATGAATGTGTCTTTTGCAGAGCAGCACTGACAAATACATGAATTTATACTCTAGGATCAGATGTCATGGCAAAAATTTGGTGCGCAAGCCCTGACAGTCAGTATAGCAATCCGAAAGAATCTTTATTTTTCCCAAAACAGAGAGCGTTCTGCAATTATATTTTATGCCGGTGCCTTAACCTTGTTACTACAGTAAAGTAGCATATGACTAGCTAGTAAAAAAGAAAAAAAAACCAAAAAAACAACAATGTGACCTTCCATCCCTGAAGCAATTTCTTAGTAAAATGAGATATTTCAAACAAACCTCTGTGAAAACAAGAAAGCTCGTTAAGAACAAGGTTATCGGAAGATCTGTGCCAGAACTGTTCACTTCCATGGAGCCCACCTGAAAAACTAATATATCAAAATTCAGAAGGTAAAGAAAAAATAATGTTATTTTACTACTTATACACGTGTATACACACTATATACATATACATACACATACACATATACATGTATATACACATATACATGTCATATACAAACATGTTTGTTTCTTACAGTCACATATACCTCCTTATCAGATGAGTACCATTTGAGAAGCACTAGGAAGGAAGCTTATAGTCAGAAAGTGCAGCAGAACCCAAGGCTTACCTGTTCAACATCTGTTCAGGCACTTTTGGGGGAGCTATCTCTTATTATTTCAGTATTAAAAAGGATGGAATATGGTGATCAAATGCAATACTGTTATTGATTAAACAAGTCCTTGGGGGCTACCTGAGAAATAAAATAAAAGTGGCTGTTGCATTAAGCCAGCTGTATCAAATGTCCTTTTTCCATCTTTCAATTTATTTTCCCAGCAGTCTTATGAAACATTGTACCATTGTCAGTATAAAACTTGTTTTACATATATGTCCTCACCAAAACAAGGTTTAACACTTATGTTTTAAAGCAGCTATATGTCAGAGAACTAAGTTGGCTAGCTACTCTCTGCTACCTCACAGAAGACCTCCTGGTCTTCCTTGCTCTGTCTTGTTTCATGAACCAAAGCAGGAGAATAATTTTTCAGGTGGAAAAGAAAGTGCCACCCAGAATATTTATCTGTACAGGTTGTTCAGGCCTCTTCAGGATAGAACTCCTGCTGATACGTGGCGATTATATATTAAACAAAGATATTCTGCAGACCACAGATTCCTGTAAATCTCCATTATAATTCACACAAATAAAATAGAGATGGAGGGTTATACAGATGCGTAGGTACTGCAGTGACTTTCTTCAGCATATAAATGGTCTCATACAGTTTGAGAAGGCCAATTAGGAGCTGAAGTCTCAATTTAAGACACAGTTTTTCTTCACTACCGCTTAAACTTTATTAAATATAAATACTTCATTCTTATTAGTGGCTAAAGGAAGGTTTTATTTTCCAATAAAACAACCCAGCAGTCACGAAATCTCAAAATTATTCTTCAGTGTTCTTATCTCTAATAGACGTTGCAAGTCTTAAAGTTTGTGTTTTGTTGTGTTTGGTGTTGATGTTCTTTCTTTTTTTTTTTTTTTTTTTTTCCAGAAAACAATCCTTGTGAGAACTGTGAGCCCTAAGTGGAGGAATGCAGTTAATACTCTGGTATTCATCACACACGTGGTGCTCAGTTCTTGTTTACAGTATAATAATCAGTGCTCTGCAACGCAGTGTGGAAGTTTGGCTGTGACTCAGTTCCCTCAATCAATGCTGTCAGATGACTGATGACCTGACTAATTAAACAACTAGCCCAAGTTTATAATTCTTGGACACATCCTGTCCCACCCAGAAGGCTATCCTGCCCCGCTCAATACAAGGAAGGTAAGCAGATAGGATTAGCAAAATACACACCCATGAAGTTGAGGAGTACCTTTGGTTCCTGGTCAGGCTTCTGCGTTTGTTTTGCTGCGAAGTCCGGTTAAGATGGAGAGAATGCAACGGTACAAATCTCTCCCATCTCCCTGCCTCTAGCTGCCATCCTATTCGACAAGAGCTCACTGCTGTGGGTTGCAGGCCACCTGTGTCCCAAAAGGTTGACAAGCAGGTGGAGAGATCTTGTTGCAGAGGGATGTATATGGTTGCTACCTGGCCAGGCTGGGATTTCAGGCAAACCCTTCTCATTGCTGCTTAGTAATGGGCAGCTGCTTGAGGACCATGCTGTTTCTAGGGTAATCCCTGCTCATGCTCTGGGATGTTTTGATTCCTTTTCTAATGAAACTCAACTTCTAGAAATGCTAAACCAAACTGATTCAAAAGATGTGCATGTCATGGCACCTCATTTGTCCTACAAATAGAAGCAAAAGAGAAATTTATGAGTTTATGGACTTACGGTGAACTTCCTTCCCTTTCACAAATGAGGAATTTACCACTCAAGTACATGTATGTGTTTCTCCCCTACAACTACAGAGTCTCTTGGAGGCACTGTAGGTACAAAGCTGCCTGGTGTAATTACATGGCCCTGTCTGCCAATTGTGGTGGTGACGAAACATTTAGTAGTAGGAAGTGTCCACAAAACTGGAACAGCTCCCCTTGACCATGGCAGGTTCCTACCGAAAAGTACATTTCAAATCTAATATAAAAACATGTGAGTCTTTAGCAGATTAAAGACAAGCTCGTGACCCTTGAGAGCTTTACTGGGTATGTCAGAGCTGGGCAGGGCTGTGGCACATGAAAGCAGGTAGCTGGAGAACCACATGTGGGCTGAGCATCCCTATTTTTCCAAAGCCTGGTGTCCACAGCTGCTTGGAGAGTGATCTGCTTCCAGGGATGCCGCACCCAAGCTCAACTGCTTCAGGTGCAAAAAGCCCTTCTCTTTCTACCTTCTCACTGAGGAGATGGACCAGGAGGGGCTATTAGAACTAACACTTCCCTTCTTGCCAGTATGGCTCAAAAAAGTAAATTATTTTTATTGAAGGCTTATTTTTTCTCTGCTTCAAACAGAAATGACAGGCCTGCTCCCAGATGAATTGCAAGAAAGTATAATTTACATCCTGAGAGGAAGAAGAAAGCTGAAATTAAACCAATTTAGATTCTTTAGGGATTTATTCTGACCTCTCCTCACTAAATTTATAAAGCTTCTGCCCTTTCCTTCCGTAGCTACTGAAAAGTTCCTCCTTGCAGGGCAATGAGTTACATATCCAAGCTATTCAGAATGCCATGTCTTTCTGTAAGTATTTATACTTACAATTTACACACACATGATGAAACATAAATCTGTTGAAAGTGCCACCATAACTCTGAGACATTAAAGTTTAAAACCTTAAAATACCATGATGAATATTTTTCAACACAATTTTTGATTTTAATAACTTGGCCTTTGTGCCCCCACTTAGGAAAATCATCTAAGAGCCCAGTTTTCAGAGGACATGTTATTAGAAACACTGACTTGGTAAGGTATGTCTGTTCCGTGAAATAAGGCATGGGGCAGAGCTCTGAAGCTAACTGGTGAAGTGGTAGAAACACTTTCATGAAACTGAGCTTCCCGTCACCTTAAAGTGGAAGAGGAAATGTTTTGAGATAATGGAAAATAAGACCCTAGCTGAGTTCAGGTTTAACATGTATGAGCTAGGAATCCATCTGATATACTTAATACAGGATAGGGAAATTATTTTCTGCTCGTGCTCTGTTCTGAGTTTCTTTGCTATCAACACAAACAACTGAATGATGCTCCCCTGGACAAAATGAACAAACCAAAACAAACAAAAAACCCACAACCAAAACCAAACAAGACTAGTATAGAAGTGAATTATGGGCAAGCAGATACAAGCATTGTACTGTATTTTAACATTTTCTTTAAAACCTCCCTGTTGAAATAATGTAACAAAGTGTGTAAGACACAATACAAGAAAATTGAGAAAAGAGCAATGCTTTAATTTCTAACGATGTAACAACTTCCTCATGTGCTCATCACAGCTCCTAATGTCAAGTACACACAGCAATTCTTCTCTTTCTCTCTTTTAGTCATATTTATGTCAGCTCCAGATGACAGCATTCCATCCTTAATGGTAAATCATAAACAACTCTTTATTCTTCACTGTAAAACTTTAGTCATTATTAACCATACTGGCATTCATGTCAATGTAATGAGTATTTTTCATAAGAATCCTACTATACTTTTGAAATGCATGAAATTCACTTAGTATAAAACTATGGTCACAACTTTGAAAGGTTAAATATTAAATCCTGAGTCTTAAATGAAAAATAAGGACTTAATCATATGCAAGCAGAATTTGTGCCAAAATAAATGGATCTCCCTTCAATTGCAAGCAGCGTCAAATTCATTTTTATAATTAATCAATAACTTTGCTCAGTGGGCAAGTTTTCTTCAAGATGGTAGAATCACAAAAATAAGTTCATGGACTGTCTCAGAACAGTGTACATCTAAATACAGAATGAGAGACTGTTTTTTTTTGCTATGCTTGATACAGCTGGTGATGAGGCCCTTTCAGTTCAGTGAGACAAAAGTTAACAAATGCTTAAGAGACAAGAAGTCAGAGATCTGTGGTCACCACCCCTAGAAAGTGTGATGGGGAGATTGCCCTGGCTAATCTTAGTTGTCCCTAAGTGAAATTCTGTCTACGTTTATGTCCTTTTCTTTAGCAGAGTTTTGAGTACCTCCCTAGGCAGCTCCTTGATGGGAAGGAACCAAGACCTATAAGATCTTTCTGAAGGACGCAGAGCCAATTGCCAAGGTTCATATGTGAAATTTCAGGGCTACTGAAGGGCTGCTCAACAGGCTACAGCAAGAAAGTGAGCAACAGTGACAGTGTCAGTGATGACCTGGCCAAAGCCTTGATGAAGAGCTCTGCTTCACTGCATCTTGGAACAGGCTGGAATACGCCTCCACTCTGAATCTGGAAAAAAAGCAGAAACAGATGTTCCACGTGCAGGTGCTTCCTACCTGCTTTCTGTCACCGTGTCTCCAATATCTGTCAATGTGACGCACCTCTCCCTGCCTTTAAATTTCTGTTTGTGTGATACCAATATCCAAATCATGTGAGAAACATTTGAAATGCTCATTGAAGTTTGTTTTTTTTTTTTCTTATAATTTACTGTGGTTTAACATAGTATCAAGACCTAAGTCTTAATTGACATGGACATGAACATCTTAAATGAGTCTCTTCCAGCAGCACCCTTTCTGTGGACTGGTGACACATCTCATCATTTGCTTGACACTTGCCTATCTGCTGAAGGAAGTGATGAGTAGGGGGAAAAGCTGCCAGACTGAGGGTTTGTGGGGCAGAGAACTGGTGAAAGCTCTCAGATGGGGAAAACCAGGGTTAGGCTTTCTGCTGGCAGCCGCCATAGGTAAGGTTCACTGTACAAGCAAAAATTGTTATTGTTGAATAACAACGAGCCTGACCTTCTTCAGGTTCTCACAGAAAGAAATTTAGAGGTTTAGCTGAAGCATTCAGTTGGGGTAGTTGCAAATCCTACTTTTTAATTCCAGAGATCTTGGAAGCAGTGCTTGGGATGAGCTGCAGGGGATGTAATTAATTACCAGTGATCTGACCTGTACTGAGAGACAAAGCATCCCCCAGCACCAGTATGTTCTAGTATCAGAGGTTGGAGTGAACAACACTTCCAACTCCTCCGTAAGTCAAGCAGTACGAATTTCTTCTGTGGCAAGACAAAGTACAGTATGTGTTAACATGTGAGCAGAAACTTCAAATTGTTGCAGCTTCTGCTCTCTGTGTTCGATTTTTAAGTCTAAACTCCTTTTAAACACCTCCAGTGATGGTGACTCCAACCACTTCCCTGGGCAGCCTGTTCCAACGCCTGACAACCCTTTCTGTGAAGATTTTTTTCCTAATATCCAATCTAAACATCCCCCAGTGCAACTTGAGGCCATTTCCTCTCATCCTATCACTTGTTACTTGCAAGAAGAGACTAACCCCCTCCGTGCTACAACCTCCTTTCAGGTAGTTGTAGACAGCGATAAGGTCTCCCCTCAGCCTCCTTTTCTCCAGGCTGAACAGCCCCAGTTCCCTCAGCTGCTCCTCATCAGACTTGTGCTCCAGGCCGCTCACCAGCTTCATCACCCTCCTCTGAACTCTCTCTAGTACTTCAGTGTCCTTAGGATGGGGGGCCCAAAACTGAACACAGTATTAAAGGTGGAGCCTCACCAGTGCTGAGTACAGTGGCACAATCACTTCTCTAGTCCTGCTGGCCACACTATTCCTTACACCCAATTTGGTGTCATCTGCAAACTCACTAAGGGTCCACTCAATCCCTTCATCCAGATCATTGACAAAGAGATTAAACAGAACTGGCCCCAATACTGAGCCCTGGGGAACACGACTCGTGACCAGTCGCCAACTGGATTTGGCACAGTTCACCATGACTCTTTGGGCCCGGCCTTCCAGCCGGCTCTTTATCCATCGCAGTGTACACCCATCCAGCCCATGAGCTGCCAGCTTCTCCAGGAGAATGCTGTGTGATACGGTGTCAAAGGCCTTACTGAAGGCCAATTATCCCAATGCTTTGCTTGTTAAAAATATATATGTGGTCAATGAACTGGTCCAGAGGCTGTGAGAAAAGAATAGCTTCATACCCTGCCCTAGCCCATTACCCTCTTACTCATTTCAATACACTGCTTGATTTGTGGCTTTAGCTCCTTGCTCAGCTATTTATTTTATGGTAGCTCATTGTAATTCCTGTCATTGCTTCCTCCTTATTTTTCTGTTTTACCTGATGTAGCTTGGCATGTTTGATAAGTATAAGTGGGCCCAACTCAACCTTGGCATCTGCAAGCACAACTCAGCTGACATCAGAGCCAGGGCCACTAATAACAAGATAGACTTGGCCCTGTGGATGCAATGCATGTCTGAACACAAAACAGTGACTTTGTTATCTCCTTTATTAGTTTCACATACAACTGCTGCCACTAAGCTCAACCATAAAATTGTGCATAGTTATTATGAATGTGAAAACTTCCTGCAGTTTGTTCTGCATGGCTCCACTGCCAGCCTGGCTTTATATTTCTACTCCTCCTGGTGCTGTTTGCCTCCCTTGGGTCCCATCCTCCAGAGTGTCACTATGGGGACTTTGGAAGGTGAGGCAGGTTGACCTGTGCTGTGTTATTTATCTGCACCGTCTTCCCCCTCAGCAACAAAGGACTCTGAACTCTTCTTACTCCCACTCTCCCCAGCAATATCTCCCCTTCTTCCTTCAGTCTTAGGAATCAGCAGAAGTAGAGATCCTATGTATTCTTGGGACTCACTGTGTTTGTTTTTTGTGGGTTTCGTTTTCATGTGGTTTTTGTTGTTGTTGTTTTTTGGTAAATAATATATTAGGGTCTCTGGTAATAGTAAACTGTTCCTCTAACTGAAAAGATGCCCAAACAATTTTCTATTTATTTTGAATTCACAGGAAAATTGAAACAAAATACTACAAGGAATTGCTGCCGTCACCTAGAAGGACTCCGGGTGCAACTTTATGCATTTGAAACCCAGACATATTCAAGTCTTTCAGTGCTGGATGGTTTACAGGGAACACCCAGGTAACACGTCTCAGGAGTAACCAGGTATGTCTATTTGCTGTGTCTTGATTTAAGAAGAGATACCAAGGAAAACTGGTTGTGAGACTTCCGTGTGCACGATAGCGGATAAATCTCCCTTTATTTTAAGAATCTTTAAACACTGAATTTGTTGTG
>VWYH01006473.1:1216271-1262077 GCA_013399365.1 Pampusana beccarii
CCCCTCTCCCTCCCCCTCCCCACCCCTCTCTCTCTCCATGTTAAATTTTGTGTTGAGGAGTCAATGAGTCAAGAAATATGACCTGTACCATATCTAAAATTGCTCAGTTATTTTTGGTAGCTATTCCTCAGCAATTCAGGACTGTATGTGGTGTGTGCATTTGTTTATTGATACACATGCAACTGGAGAAGTCCTAGTGAATTGGAGGGTGAGGAGACTAACAGTGGGTAAAGCTCTTCTGAGGGAGGTGGGAACAATCAGTCTCATGGTGCTGAGGGACACTAAAAACTGCTCTCCCAAGGTCTGCCACTGCCAAGGAGTCCAAAAACATAAACAAACTTTCTCTTCAGTGTTTGAATCAAAAAATACGTAGGAATAGTTTACTTCCCCATTTACTTTCTGAACTTGAAAGTTGAGACCAAGGCTCGGGGTGGCCCAGCCACCAGAAAGGTTCTGTGAACTCTTCAGGCCACTGAGAAATGTGTATATTTACAGACAATATATGCAGTTTGTCACTCCAGAGATGAAAAGAAGATATGGGGATATTGGTAAAGGAAGATGCCACTGGTGTGGGAGATTAATGTACTGACAAATTAATGAGAAAGTAATTTGATCTTAAAATTCAAGTCTGAGCTTTAATAGCTCCAGTAATTCTTAGCAAACAGAACAAATTAAGGTAAACGAAAACTAATTTCATATCAGGAAGCAAACGTCTGCGAGAGGGAGCTTTGACCCCTGTCTTGTTTGTTGACTTACAAAGGGAGTGAAGTTGAATATTTCAGCATGGTTTAGTAAAATCTATGATTTTAAAGTGCAAGAGAGCTTACTTTTACTTCCTCAGGACCCTGAGCCTTTAATTCACTGTGAGTAATTAAACAGCAATGTCAGCGTGGATTTCACTCTTGAATACCCAGTGAATTTTTTTCCAGTCTGCCCATCATTTTTTTAGAATATTGCAGAAGGTGATTTTTACCTGAATGACTGAGAACAACATTTCTCTACTTTTTTTTTCTTTCCAAATGAACCTGTGGCCTCTGTTTTTCCATTGGTGTCAGAGACACATAGCAGAATTGCTTCTATTTCTGATTATGTTTTTGATTGTTCAGTTTTAATACATAATAAAAAAGCAGACACAGGACTGATTTTTTCTTTTTTCCTGGAATGATGGTGAGAACTTATGTTAGAGCCCACTGCACATCAAGACAGTACCAAAATGAGTTTTTCTTCTTTCGTTAGGCTTTTACACAGTAGTTTTCTTTGAAGTGACTCAATGTATAAATGGAGGAAACACTGCCCGGGGTGTCAGGAAAATGAGAATTTAGGACATAACTTCTCTAAACGACATAAAAGTATGCAATGATCAAGTCTACCAGAACAGTGCTGGATTTGTTTAATACGCAATATAATGGCCTATTTGTTCTATATAGACCAATATTTTCAGGATGCCATGGGAGAGGGGAGGAGGAAAACACCCCGTCTGAAAGTCAGCATGAACATCTGAGCAGATTTTCATGCCCATGCAGTTTGTGAAAGCTGAGCTCATGCACCGTGGTAGATGGTGACAGAGAGCTGGAAGGCAAAAGTCTACCTCATTTCCCGCCCTCCTTCCCTGCATCATTATTTGCCAGTGACGCAGATTCATCTTTGCTCTGACATTTTTTTGCCCAAGAGTATGATCTGATAGCCTTAGTGGCATTTCAAACACACATGGCTCATCAACTCTTCAGCTTGTAGAAGGAGATGGAAACAGGCCCCAGCTGCATTCTACTGTTTGTGGTGGTTGTGTTGAATTTGGGTGATCTAATGACAGTTTTAAGGGGCTGCTAGAAACTCCTTCTTCTGCAGCAACTGTAGCAGTAACGCTCTACGCTTGGCAGTTTGGTCTTGTTTTATGGTCCCTTTTTTATGAAAGTGACACATAACGATTCAACAACCAATAATGTTAAACTGCAAAGTAGTGAGCTTAAACTAAAGACTGCACTCATACTTCCAGACACTCAGAACGGGTTTGGTCTTTTAATTCTTGCACTAATACTTTTATTCCAGTATACCTTCTACGTACCCCTTTTAAACTGTTTTTTACCGATATCAACCCAAGAGTGCTAGGTGGAGTTTCATTCCTGTTAATGAAAATTGCTTACTGTTATGTAATGTATTATTCATTTGTGTGACCTCTTCTGGGTTTTTTCTTTGAGGTATTTTAGACTAAGTTTACATCTTATTTCTTTTTCGTCTCCAGCGTAATTTTTGTTACTTTTCTTTATGTATCTTGTCATCTTAAGAGAAGTCCTTCATTCAAATGAACAAGTGGTGTGGCTACTCATAGTGTGGAAGATAGCCACCTTTCAGGGAGCAACAGCTTTTCAAATAAGCAATGGTACTGTTCCTTTCAGGAGCCAGTGGCCTTAGGAGTCACTTATTTCTCTCGAGAACAAATAGAGTCAAGTCTATTGTTTATATCAATAGGGATTTTTATTTTCTGCTAAAAACCTACTGGTCACATTACAAGTAATGCTGTGTCCCATTTATGTGGGCCACTATTATCATTATGTGCTAAACCTGCATTTGTTAGCCTGCTTTCTTCATGCAGCTATGTCAGGTCTGGATGCAAAGTTAAGTCATGCAGTTGTTGACTACAGAAGGTTTCTCTGTACTTGAACCCTTGAGAACTATGCTCAAAATGTGGAAGAAAAAAGGCATTATTGTGCCCTAGGGGCTGGAAGAATAATTGCAAAAGGGTAATAATTGACCCTTATGGGACAATGGGTAGATACTCATATAGATGGTGTATATTTAAAGAAAAAAGACATTTAAAATAACTGGAAATCCACTGAGTTGTCATATGTTATGAATTTTCTCCCTGGCCAAAAACTCCTTGGCTGCCATTATACGCATAAGTTCATGATGATGAATCATGGTAGGCAGAGGGTATTTAATCTTTGACTTCAGGACTGTGTTCAACCTTGAACAATTTGATGACTGTCAGTTATACTTATAATTTGCTTTCTTAAATACTGATATATTTGATGCAATTAGGCAATAACAAATGCTTCCCATTAACTACTTAATTCTGTTCCTATTCCTGCTCATGCACATTTGAAATGGATGCCTGCTACCGAGCACTGAACAAAAACAGCCTGAGATACACAGGCAGAGCTGCATTCAGGAATTATGCTCGAATAGTCTTATACAGCATTTGTGTTGTCACTGGAATACAGTCTCCAAGGAAGATTTCTTTGCATCACAAATGCATCTTGTGGTTTACCTTCCTTCTACTTGACTTCGCAGTTCCAACCCCATAAACTTCGCAGGTGGGGTATTATAGGTAAGGCAGAGGTGCTGTGGGAGCGCTGTGTATTTAAAGCTTGCACAGACCTGCCCACAACTACTCCTTGGCTCCTGATGAAGGTGTTAACCTCTTCCTTTTTAAAGCATCGACTTAAAAGAAGTTTTAAGCATTTACAATGGATCAAGAACTTTGTTGAAGGTGAAGGAATAAGGCAAGTTAAGGGATGGGGGTCAAATTTTGGAGGGGCTTAAGTATGTTATTTAAATCAGCTTGTGTCAACTCTTCCTGTATTTTCTGTGCAGTTCCTCTTACTGTTTTACCACTTTCTCAGTGTATGGTATATGCAAATGTAGTTTTATTATCAAATTCAGCTTCTTTTCTCCCTGACATCCTTCCTCTTTTCCATCTGAATTCTGTGCATCACACAGAGGCTTATTGAAGACAGAAGCAGTCTTGCATGCAGTTCTGCATATATGTACATCTGACAAGGATTGAATACTTAGTACTTTGGATGGAAAATGCACACCAAGTCTATTAAGAACGTAGTGCACTATGCAAGTTCTCTTATGGACGTCTAAGATGAGCATATGCTTCTCTGTTTGGTAGCTTGGCCTGTCTTTTTTTTATATATTCAGGTATTGCAGTGAACTATTGTACTGTAAATAGGGCTGTTACAGTATTGTAAATAGAGCAGTAAAAGTGCATCGTTTGATGAGTCAGTTTGTTTCAAGCAACAGACCAGCCACGAAGTTGTAGGGTGCATTGCAAAATTATAACAGGTCAAGAAAAAACCTACAAAGTAAGAAAATTAGACCAGAGGGTGATATTTGCTGCTTCTTCAATAGGAACATTTTTAAGGGCTGGCACCTACTCCTTCTGCAAATCCCTGGATGGCCTCTTTTTCTCTAGCTCACAGAAAGTACCTTGGATACACTGCAGTCTTTGCAGACCATTTGATTTATTTCTGCCTTGAATTGTGATTTTCATGTGTTGATACTTTGCTCCAGTTCTTCTTTGTATTGCAGCATGTGGTCATTATTACTCCCCTCCCTCAGCCCCATTTCCCTTATTATATACCTGTTTCATTTTCTTAGTTAAGTTGAATGTGAACTTAGGGTCAAGAAGAGGCAAGTCATGTGGTGGGACTGGGGTATGATTGCGTTTTCCATTTTTCTTTCCCACTGCATCATCTCAGGGTTTGGGAGCACAATCTACGAAAAAAAAAAGCCAAAACCAACCCAAACTTCACAGTTCAGCTGTCAGTTATAAAATAAGCTCCTGAATTCATGTCTTTAAGGAAGCCTAGGTCAGAAAGCTACCTGATGTGATGTCTCGTTAACGTGTACTTGTCAAGGTACGGAGCCTCGTTTTGAAAAGCATATTGATTACAATCCCTCCATAAAATCTATCTTCTTGGAGGGCTAGGAGCCCTGTAATGAGTCCATCTTGGTAGATTACCGGGGCAAATGCTCGTTTTTTTCAGTCAGTTTTCCATAATCTTTGGAAATACTGTCATGCCCCTGATGTATAGAGTAAGGCTGAACTTCATTCTTGTTCGAAGATGTGACAAACACAAACAGACAAACCAAAAGACAGACCTGACGTATTAATGAAGTACTAAGCATGGCTGCCCAGTACTAGTTCTGTGAATGTATCTCAACATTACAGCATTTTGGGCTGGCATGCTATTATGCTGCCATTGTACCTTTAATAAATAATGGGTCACTTTACCATTGAGCTTCAAAGAGCAAAACGTGTTCAGAATGCAAGAACAGTAATTAAAGGCTTGTAATAAAGTAATGGAGCATTTACCTAAATGACAGAATTACTGTTGACAACCTGAACAGCATGACATTTAAGTTTTTCTGAGACATTTCTCATTCAAATCATGTCACTAATTCTGAGGCTTCCTTTTGTAAGTCTTCCTGGCATGTATCTCTATAGTGATTATCCCCTGTTGTCAATATAGCCAGTCATTTCTTCTCCACATCAGTTTTAACTGAGTTCTTCCAGTTTTCCCACACACCTATCTGTGTATAAACCTGTGCAAATTATTGATATGGATTCATGCTTTTATTCTGACTTATCTTTTTTCCTTTTNTGGAGCAACTATATAGTGGGCAAACCTGGGATTAAAAAGCTGTAGGCTGAGTATGGGTTTAACACATTGTTGTCATGCACTTTGAAAAGCAATACATCTCTGGGGCACACCGAGATAGACTGTCAGTCAGGTATCCCTACTGCTGAAACTCAGACAACCTTGGCCAGAGTAAACTGTTTGCTAAAGCAGAAATGGGAGGAGCAGGCTTCTGAAAACAAAATATTGTACCATAAATTTCTTTGACAATGTTGCACAATTCAGCGAGGCTTCACGGCGTCTCTCCAGCACGGCGGGCATTGCTGAAGAATGAGCGATACAAGTCACACAAGGAGGCAAAAGGACTCAAGGACAGATGTGAGCCTTTGTTCAGGCAAGTTACCTGGGGGCGAAATACAGTACATGACGTACCATGTGATACATCAGTCATGCAAGCTATTTCTGGAAGGTTTTACTTACTGGAGAGCTGTTGTTCATTTGGGGAGGAATTCCTCCCTCGGCAGAGTGCTTGGAAAAGGCCAGCATACTTCTGAGTCTCAGTGAAGCCGTATTCTGGCATGTAAGGTGCAGACCCACATACGATTCCCCTGCACATGAATGAATTTTAGCTTTACTGAATTTCCAGTCTAACTTTCATCAGATCTAGAAACACACAGATGATTTATAAAGACATCAGACCTTGCTTGGATTTGTGCAAAGCAAATCAGTCACATCTTCACCCCAAACTCTGTCTGTGCTAAAAAAGTAAGTGATTTTTGTCCAATTGGGTCATTCTACAGAGCTGACATTTCTCCAGCACTGTTGGGCATCACACAGTGCGGTGCAGGGATGTCCCCGGCTGACCAGTCCAACCAGCCATTGCTGGGAGGCGCAGAGGAGCTGCGCACAGCCAGCAGGTATATCTTATAAAAGAAGCTGCTGATTCACGAGCTGCAACATTTTGCTGGCCATGGAATGGCATGTAGCTGTACAGCAAGCTATAAGAGCGTGACTGAAGGGGGGATATGCCTGTGTGCTCTAGCATGCTTTGTCAGACATGGCAGACAATCAGGCAAGGAAGGGTATGGCAGAAGAGATTGAACTGAGGTGCTGCAGTTCACTGGGATCCCTTGACAACTACCTGAGACTGCAGTGAAGGTCTGCTGTTATTCTGCAGCTGGGTTAAAACCACGGATTTTTGCTTACCTCTGCTGCATGTGAGGCTTCAGTTGCTCTGCAGATGTGCAGAATTTTAAATTTGTCCTGATAGGAAAGAAACATCCTCTACATTTACACAGGGTGAGAGTCTGAACAGACCTGGACCATGAATTCTCTCACACAGTAGTCATTGCTCTTCGTTTTATTACTGCTCAGTTCTTGAGCCACAGGTCAGATGTACCACTTGACTTGGCCTGGTCAAATTAATTGTT
Organism: Pampusana beccarii; assembly: GCA_013399365.1. Classification (NCBI taxonomy): domain Eukaryota; kingdom Metazoa; phylum Chordata; class Aves; order Columbiformes; family Columbidae; genus Pampusana; species Pampusana beccarii. The sequence continues at coordinate 1,223,068 of VWYH01006473.1, forward strand.
TGTGACTGGAATATTGATTCAGCTATTAGCCACGAATCCTCTAAGGGAAAAGCTATTTATGCTTTACCAGCTTTCGCCTGTACAACTAGTTTGTACCATCCCTTCAAATGCATTTTAAATATTTCCTTTAGTAGCTATATCCTCTAGCTTAAATTTTCAAAGCCTTATACTTATTGTTTAGCCAGTTCTATAATCTTGATGCTAGGGCTGAGTCAGTGCCCATACAAACCAGTACATGGACGTTTCTATTTTGGGGGCCTCTTGAAAGGTAAAGAAATGAACATGTTGTTGTGTAGAAAACCACCGTCTCTCTCCAGATGGGAGGTATGTAAGAAAATGTAAGGGTGGTGCTGCATCCAGACCTCTCCTTTCCTCTCTTCTCCTTCGCGTATGATGAGAGGACGACAGAGGCTCATTATTTCGAGGATGAAAGCTAGTGCTGGGTGTGGCTTTGTGATCTGGATTTTTAAAGCTGCGTTTGTTTTAGAGGGCTCAAGTGAAGCTATGATCACTTCACTAGCGGCAAATCTGGATTTTTTGCCTTAACTCCGTTGTCTCTGACCATGTTATACAGGTTGTGCTCTGTTCTTCTGCATCAACTTCAAATGATGAATCAACATTCAGAAGTAACTTACCTGCCTTCAACAGGTCTTGAGCTGAATTCCTGATGCATTGATGGAAATACACAGGATCTGGCACAAATAGTGTACAAAATTAATTTGCTAATGTACCTAGTTGCCATGAAATCTCCATTGGAGTGTACTGATTTTCTAATTCATCAGACGCATCCTGCAGTTCATCAGAACCAGTGTCTTAATGAGGGCTTCAGACAAGCCAAACCTGGGGTTGCTGAGGTAGGAGGTGATCAGCTTGGACCCCTCACTCACCCATGCACAGTTATGATGATAATAGAGATTTTCCAGCCTTTTAAAATTTGAATTTCTTCACTCTAGCGTTCACCAAGCATAAAGACTTAGCACTCTGGCCTCTGCCTGTGAGGGCTGGCATTCTCATGCAGGCTGTTATTTCGACGTTGCTTAGGGCAGGATTACCAATGCTGCTGCAGTCAGTCTTGTTTGGCTAAACCTTGTTCTCTCCTGTTGCAAATGAATGCAGGACTCAAGGCTGTGGGATCTGAGCCAGCCAGCCACCATAAACAGCTTTCACAGCAGTGGGCTTCTGAGTGTGTTCACCTGGTGGACTACTGGACAACTGTTAACTTGAGGAGGAAACAAGCAATCAGTGGTCTTTTAAGGGAATTATATGAGGATTTGGTTTCTCATAATTTCTGGCCAAAGTCTGTAGGGCCTTTTTTTTTTTTTTTATGATGAACACAACTCTGGCAAATTCAGAGCATCCTAGGAAAGCGAAATGTGCTCAATTTGCCCCATGGTCAGCACTTCTCTCCTAATCTTGTGTCTTCTGCTGTCCCTATCAGGAATAAGTCCTTCATTCCTAGATGTTTGGAGGCTACACCTCTGCTCCGACTTTCAACTCCCAGAAGCCTCTTGGAGTATTAACAATTCACTAGCAGCAATTTGAAGTCCTGCAGCTCATTCACCTCCTCTTGGCAGGATTGTTCACATTGCTGTTGCTGCTTAAAGAAAATGTGGAAGGAGCCTGATAGTTGCCCGTAAGACTTGTGGCCAGTTTAACTGATTGTGTTTGGCGTGTGACACCCTACGAGAACAACCACTGAGCACGACGAGAAAACCGTGACTCAGCTGAACGGCCTCCTGGGCCAGCCCAACTCCTGTAGCTGAAGCTATTCAGAGTCTGTTCTTTAATAAAGGATATATTGATTGGGGAAGCATCTGAGCAGGCTGGAGGAGGAATGAGAGGCTTCACTTGGATGTTGTTCTGCCTGTGCAAAGACACATATTTTTACTAGGACAAAACCAACTGCCCAGCTGCTCCTCAGGGGCTGCAGCTACCCAAAACCTGCACTTTTTGGAGTGAGCTTGCATCCTACTCTACTTTTTCAGAGCAAGCGTCTGTGCATGCTGCACTATAAACCAAATGATGCCTTTGGTTCAGTTTCAGAAATGTCTGTCACTTACTTATTTTGGATAAAAGATTGAACAATCACTGTATAGAACAACTCTGGAAACGTAGGAAAAAGTCTGCTCAAGACCAGAAGCTTTCCTTAACTGCCTGCCTAGACTAATTCATCCCCATGGACTCATAGAGGTAGAAGAGAGGACATGAGCACAGGAAAGGCCTATTCGGGACTTTGTAGGTCACCGCTACCTGTCAATCAGCTGGCAACCAAGATGCTTTCTTCAGCCAAGCAGTGCATCTCATCTAGCTCTAGAAAAATGACATCAGTGGCACATCAATCCTGTTTCGCTGTAACCAAGTGGGTGAAAAGGGATCTTCATATGCAGCAGATGCTATGAAGAGACTTGTGCATCGGGGTATAAGAGTATGAGTAGCATGACATTCTGTTCACATCTTGGATCCCAGCTTCAAGGATACCAAGTGTGTTTCCAGCCTCCTTGCTAGGAGGAGACAAGAGGCAGAAAACCTCTGATTAATGCAGTGACTCAGGCGCAGTGGATGGACTTGTCCCACACACTAATCAGCATGAGCGAGTACAGAAGTCGCTGTGCCACAGAGACAGTAAATGCAGAAAAATGTCTAAAACATGCCCTAGAACATGTCAGAGGACCTTGAGCCAGGCTAGTCTAGGAACATGAGCTCACCTAAGCAGCCCATCACTTTCCTGGAGATAGAAGATTCTGTTGATTATTGTGAAATGTTGATGCAACTTTGCCTACACGGTGTATTTGGACCACAGGCTGCTGGGGGGCTTATGCCAGAGTGATCCTCTGACACATCTGGACATTATAAGGCTGAAGTTTATAAAAGCAGACAAAACCCCATGATTGCCCATGAACTCTCCCCTGCATGGAAATGTGACCAAGGACAATGAGCCCAAGGTAGCATCAGGGTGGATTCAAGGTTGGGTGCTTGGTTCTGTCTCTCATTGTGCATAATACATGAAAAAGACCTGCTGCCTTTTCGTTTCACCATGACCAATCTGAAATTTTCAATTGCAAGGAGGAAGGGTGCTTTTCAAGCTCTCTTACCTCTTCTTCAATCTTTTTTCATAACTTGTTATCATTATTTTTTTGGCAGAGCATTTGTTTTATGACTGGAGGTCTGGGTTTTTTTCAGATAAAACCAGGACTGTCCACATGGATGGATAGAAGCTGACCTGTTTATTGACTTTCATTTTACTGTCTGCTAGTTGGTCCCAATTAAAAAAAAAAAAAAAGGTAGAGAGAAAAGATCAATTGGAGAAACAGAGTGTTGGTTTAGGAAGAACTACTATTTTCTTTCACCTTTGAATTTGTGACAATCAGCAAAAGCAAATTAAACAGTAACAATACTGAGAGAGAAGGCTTTTTTTTTTGTTTGGGTTTTTTTTTTTTTGTATTTGTATTTTCTTTTTGTATTTCAGTATTTGAAGATGTATACAATGTTGTGATGAATTTTTAATCAATGTCAATGAGAAACTGGTTTTGTTTCGAAATTCATGTGTCTTCGTGCTAACTCCTATCTGCTTTTAAAATTCTTTTTCGTTTCTACTTGGAATTCAATTAATAAGAAATAAACAAAGGAAACCCTATGAACACTTTTGTCTCCTGCTCAATACAATAATTTCAGTTTAAGCTATTTCCTATAAGTTTCATGAACATAAATTTCCATAAGAGAGGTAGATAGGTTAGCATTTCACTATGTGCAGGAACATTCAGACTATCACTAGGCTGCAAGTTTTTCAATGTCCTTTGTGACCCCTGCCCCATATCTTTCAAACATGTTCACCCTTTTTGTTGTCAGTACATGTATTCTGTTTTCATTTTTATTGAACTGGGACATTATTTCAATGTTTCTCTATCAGTTTAATTATAAGCAAGCATCTTGTCTGACTTGTTTCTGTGACATATGTAACGGTTCACAAGATCTTGTAATTAAGAAAAAAAGAAACTAAGAATACTTTTAAAAAAATCAGGTTTAGAATTGTAATTTGATCACATTCTGTTTCTTTGGGTTTTTTTGTGTTTAGTTGGGGTTTTTTTGTTTGTTTGTTGGGTTTTTTGTTTGGCTTTTTTTGTTTGTTTGTTTGTTTGTTTTTCCAAGCGTGTGGATGAAGAATGACTTAATGTCCTGCTCCTTCCCTGCCACCAGGAGAATCAATTACTATGGAGCTTTTGGTATTTTCTTCGTTCTGCCTTTCGAAGGAGAAGAGTGACTTCTTAGCTGCCCCTGTTTTATATTCCAAGTCAAACCTCGCTATCTAGATTACTTGTGCTGTATGCCTCTATCTATGGTTAAAAAGGAATGGCAGGTCAAATGAACAGTTCAGTTTTGCAACAAGCCTTAGTTCCTATGTGGTTTGTTCACATAAGTCCTTCCCTTCTTTTCAGGGGAACTTTTTTATGCTTAGTAATTTGCACTCTCTGGCTTTTAATATGTAAGCTCATTTTTTAAGGTTTACTAATTAATTAGTTGGTTAAGCAAGACACTAAAAATTGGAAAATTGGATTTCTTACTGTAAAAAAAGTGAATGTACAATGGAGGCATGCAATGCTGGGAATTAGTGCAACTTGAACAACTCTGTGGAAAGGCTTTTTGGAAATAATATTCCAGTGTGTCCTCTTTTCATGCATTTGGCAAAATTTTATTTCACTTATATTCCTGCGTTGTCAGGATCTGCTTCAAAGTCCATTGAATTTGATTACAACAATCGTAGGTTGGACCCTTAATTTTTCCTGTTTGAAAAAAAAAAAATATTATGACCAAACAAATAAAGGTTTCGACCCAAAATCTAGTACCTATTGTTTAAAAACTAACCAAGGCAAAATTTGAAAAAACACACACACCAGAAATTTAAAAAAAAAATGCAAAACTGAGCAAAACAACTGTCCAATTTTTGAAAATTTGAATTTCCTGTGTTGCTTTAATTCCAAAGTCAGACAGAAGCCAACTTAGGTCAGAACATTTTTTCTTTAGGAGTGTAAGTCAAATCCTTAATGCTAATGTAGGAGGGTTTTTTGTATTTAATTTAACATACATTTTGTTATCGCTTGGCTCAATGCCTCACGAGTCTGAGCCAAAGCTGTTATACTGTAATATCCATGAGGTTCAGTTTTCTCTTTCACCTGCAATACTGTACTCTCAGTGTAATGCTAATGTGACTCCTGCAGTATAACAAAGAACCCATAATGACAGCAGCAGAGGGGCCTGAATGTCATTTACACCTATTTGCTATATTCAAGGTCAGCAAGAATGCACCTGCAAAACATTCACACTGCACCCAGACTGGCTACAGGAAAATGGTCTCCTGAGACGAGATTATTTTGAATAAGAGATTTTTTTTTTCCTTTTAAACTCCTGAAGGTCTTTGTATGAAATATCACAGTGAGATATTCAAGGTAAGCACGTGCATTTCTGTGGTAACAGTGAAGGAGACCAATTTTGCAACAATAGTAAAGAATTGGAAAAAACCACATTCTAACGGTGTATTTAATGTATTTATATATATATTCTGAGAAATCTTGTTTCCCCAAAGCATATTTCATACCCTGCCTGTTGATCAAGGAATAGAAACAACCCAGAATTACTTTGAAACTATTGCAGCAGAAGCAGCAAGACTAATCACTGCCTTTATTGCAAAGAGTGCAGCAAGTTCTTAGTCTTGTAAAAGGAATGAAAAGCAAACCACTGTCTTCTGATTTAGTATCACTGAATATATATATATATAAATAGATATATAAATAGATATATATACTTTTATTAAAGTATACTGAAAGACATCATAACTGTGTTTTAAAAAATCAATACATTTTCTGTACCAGTCCAGAAGGACAGTCCTGACAAGCAGAAACAAAGAAGCAACAACCAACTTCAAACAATGAAATCTTTGGTGCAAAAAGCCCCCTTGAATCCTGCAAGAGCAATGGCTTTGGCAAGCTTTTTCAAACGAAGTGACTGCCTTCTACTAAGTGAGATGATTGGTGTTCCTAGGAAGCAAAACATTAATGAAAACAGATGAGGAAAGAATGAATCCCCACAGCAAAGTGCATGCATGGGTGGACATCTGTCACATCTGGTTGCAGCAGCAGGAACTGTGCACAAGGTGAAGCTTGCAGAAGACAAGGTATGGTGCCCATCTCCGTGGCCGTGCAGGACCAGCAGCTCCTGCAGGAGCCCAGCAGGGAGCTGCTCCAGGCCTTGTGCCCTTGGGGCAGCAGCCAGACATTGAATCCAGAGCCTCTGCTGGAGTTTTCCATTGCTGCGCTCCCCATCATCTCCCTCACCAAAGCTATCACCTCCTCCTCTGTCATTACTCCAGGCTTAAACTACTGGCACCTGATAACCCATGTTGTCTTGTCAGGAGTAGACCGTGCAGCTCCCACATGCACAACCTCTTTGCTAGGTCCTGGTGATGAGCAGTCAAGGAAGACCCCATGGGTTGTAACACCATTTTTGTCCCCCGCTGCTTTCTGGAGCAGTGTTTGGCCAGACTTGCAAATGGTTGGAAATGGGGAGACCTTTTGGATTAGAATCTCACGGGAATTTGGGATCTCTGAGGATGAGAAGCCTTGAAGTGGAGCAGGTGGCACCTTCCTGTCTGCCAATGCAGACCTCTGAGTCTAGACTTAGGCTTTAAAATGTAGATCTAGCCTGGGGCAATAACAATAGCTAAGAAAGCCTTGCTAGTCAGAAAAGCTGTGATAGGAAGGTTTTACCAATAATATATACAGCTTCTGAAAGTAAGAGGTCCCACAGTGGGGAATGAAGATTTTCACCCTGTGTTTGGTTAAGCATAACAGAGTAGTGGTATTTCAGTGTCAGCCATAACACCACCTAGTGATTCCCCAAAATACTGCACCCCCTGGCTACCCACAACCCCTGTTCTCCCCACTTCCATGGTGGGGCCAAATTATCGTTGCTTCAGGAGCTCAGGGAGTGCTTCAGAGGGAAAACCCCTTTGAATTTACAATTAAGAGAGGTTTTAGACAGTGCTCTATTATTTCAGTGCAGTACATTTTATCTTTCAACAGGAACATTTAATGTCAACTTCAGAGCAAATATTCGTATATTCAAGCCTTCAGGTGGTTTCAGAGTACAAGCAACATAAAATGGTAACAGAGATTTCCTGTATCTTTTCATTTCTCTATGGACTGAAGCAGAGAAATGTGAAGTGAGGCGAATCTCATCTAATCTGAAGATAAAGATTCATGAAATGTAGTCTGAAGTATGTGGATTAAAATAAACTTGTAATTTAAACTTGTATTCTTCTATTTGCAGTCCAAAGCAAATTCTCACTAGATGCAGTTTACTGTTGGTATTTTCAAGTAATATATACAGACTGGTGACACTATTCATGCATTTGTATACAAGTAAGAAGAATAAATTTTGGAACTACCCTCATGTTATGCATACAATACGGATGACTACATGATCTTTCAGTGTTTGTGGACTAACCAGTCTTTCACGTATATAGATCAATTTGTTATCTATCACTGGTTTGTTTGGAACTAGCACAGATTTGAGGGAACATTTCTGTTTGGGAATACAATGTTCACTGAATTTATTTTGATTAACACCCAAAGAAAATATCTAGGGGTGGGAGAAAGAAAAAAGGATTACCTGATGATGTGGCTTATATGAAACCCTTAGTTACACTACATTCAACACCTGCCTCAAGTGTCTTTTCTGTATTATTATGCTCTGCAGAGTCTGTTTCAGGCGCCAGCAGCTGGCATATCTGTCTCTGAATCCAAGTTTATCTCCATTGCTATATCTCCATTGCTGTATTTTTGTAGTCATAACATTATTCTCTGGAGACTGGACATGGCCTTGCCAAATTTAATGAAGTTTTAGTCAAAATGCAGGCATAACTTTGCAGATGGAAGAACAGCTGAAAGGTACTGGGCATACCTCTTTGTTTCACGTCATGTTTTCCTGAGAAGTAGAAATTTGTTTGTATCAATTACTGACTGCCCTCTTAGACCCATTTAGTCCCAAGCCCCTATATAAATAAGTTTACTATTTATCTGTGCTTTTATGATAGAATGAGTCTGTACTTCTGGTTTCTGCTTTCACTTATATAGGGGTAAGATCCTGCTGCAGGCATTTCGTTTAGTGACGGTGACAAGTGCTGTATGGTATGGCTCAGCTTGGCCTTGTAAATAATACAAGAGATTTAAAAAGCTCAGCCGGGTTAAATTATCATAAAGGAAAATGATGACTGCGTATATGTATGCCCTTGGGGAAAGTGGGGGTACTGAGGGTGCTTTCAAAAAAGCCATTGTGTGGGAGTGGAAAGAAAGTCTCCAAGATGTGGTGTGCTCTGGAAAGTGTGCTGCAGTCAAAGGAAATTCATAGGCTCAGTGCAGACAAGTAATAAGATTTAAGAACATATAATACACAGGGCAATAAACTAGAGCTGTATTTACATCCTTCATCTGAAATATTTAGCATAGCCTAAACCGCATATATAAATGTATATACAATGTGATACAGTCATTCAATAATATTCTCGAATCCATCTTCAGATATCATGGACTTAGATGCAGTTACAGCTCCCTCACGCATGCCATTTTCTATTTTTGGCATGGAGCTTTTGTGTGTTTTTCAGTCTCAAAGAGTCTTGCTAGCCAATCTGTCTTAGTGCAAGAGGGATATTTCATGGTGCTCATAGTGGAGGATTCACTTTAATCTTGTATTCCCCAGGAAACTGCTGGGCTTTATGAAATGAATCTGTATTCTTCCATTACATCTTCTGGCTTAATGCATGCTGGTAGCACGGGAAGTCAGATGGTTCCCAGTTTTAATATCTACATGATCAATTTCAAATTCAGGCATGGTTTGAAAGCAAGCACTAGTGGGACAATGTATCTGCAATTTAGAATTGTAAATATTTTATCTTCTTTAATGCATACACACATCTTGCACATTCATGACTAATCTGCAGAATGAGGCCAGGTTTTAGACAATGTCTGCGGTAAACTTGAATAGTTTTACCTGTTCAAATATCTTTACGGATATTAGAATAGTATGTGTGCTAAGTATCAACTAATGTTTATCCTGGTGTCGTTTCTCTGTGCTGGTAACCTTTGTGAACACCCTGTGCTATTATAGCTGAACCTACTATTATTTCTGTTCATGCAGCATTGTACATCCACTGCATCATTCCTTTTGTACTCTGACCCTGAGTCCACAGCATTGGCTTTCTGAGATCTGCACATTTCCAATTTGCAGGTCTTTTTTTAGACATTCATCTGTGTTTTGTTGTTTCACATACTTCCCACTGGTTCTTCTCTTTGTTTACAGCTTCATTGTCTGCTAGCTTTTGGCATTAGATTTTTTTTTTTTTTCTTTTTAATCTGCATAAAAACTCAGTGAAGCATTGTCTTCTGTTTAGGCTTGGATTTTCAGCAGAACTGTGTGCCATTCTGTGTATTTTAACAGTGGCATATTTAAATCCATTGCATTTGAACCTTGATTTATTTCAAAAAGAATGCAGTTCATGACTGCCTCATGAACTTTCAAGGGACTTGTCGCCTGTGACCAACATTTCATACGTATCAGTAAAAGCACAAACCTTACCTAGGAACATTAGTTCTCTCCCAAAATATTTTGCAGGGGCATTCAAATGTTACACTCTTACAGACTCTTTTGCTTTTGAACACTAGGATTACCCTTGGGACAACAAGAATATTAAGCCTATTAATAGTATACCATCACTAAAAAGCCTATTAATAGTAAGTCAACAGCTATTTTTTCTCTTCAGCTAATATACACATCTAAATGTATTTCTTTGCTTCATGAGAGGCTAGCCACTACTATTTTCCCTTTTTGCTCTTGATTTCAAGAGGCTCTTAGAGCATCAATCTTCAAACATCCAAAAGCTCTCCTTTTCCCAGGGAAGTGCTGTATTCCCAGAATTAATTCCCGGAGTCCTTCATTTGCAGACCCATTTCTTCTGTGGAGAGTGGTGCTCTGGTGATACTTCCAGTGTCATGTACCGTTGTGCTGGCTGCCAGGTTTTGCTTTGTCTGCACAGGCATATTTATAAGCAGCAACTAATCCTAAGCAGCCGTCCTAAATAATTGAGGAAGAGGGAGAGAACTGCTGAGAACCAGAGTTTTCTGATGGTATCTCATTTAGTTTCCTGGTTGCTGTAAGTAGTTCATGTAACCTAGAAGAAATGCATGTGACTAAGAGAAAGAATGTTGTCATGAAGATCTTGATGGGCAGGAAAAAGGGAGTGGAACAAGACAGGTGGGAAAGTATGCTGTGAAATCACCACAGAGGACCAGGCAGCCACAGACACTAAAACACAGTATGTTTTTCCTTTTTTTTTTTAAAAAAAGCAAATGTGGGCATGGCTAGTTGGGGCTGTGGTGACAGTGGTGAATTGTTTCAGTGAGAATACAAGAGCTTTTGGTCCACTTCCATAATCAGTCAGGACTGTATGAGCACTGTGTATTTAAATTAACAACTGGAAAACCCTCATATGCAAAGACGTATCATAATGTCCACATCCTTGCCTCGGAGGCATCCAATTGTGACTCAAAATTAAGGTGAAAGGACCTTTGAACATGTTCTATTTGTCAGCTTACAAGTGCAGGCAGGTGTTTATTGTTATTCTTTGCACCTTCTTGGAAGTAATAAAATGCAGGCTGGAACTTCAGCACAATGTTGCATCTCCTAAAACCCACAAGGAGAAGAAACCTCTGAATGTTTCATTACATTTTTTTTATTTTATATTTTATAAGATGCTGCAAGGTATGAAAAGGAAATCATAAGTAAAGTTTAAAAATGGAAGAGGATGGTGGATCATATCTGAAACTGAAAATAAGAAAAAGTATAGTACCATGCATTACTAGAAAGAAAAAAAAAATGAAAATCCATTTAAATGGTTAGTTGGGAAGAACATTGTCTAGAAAATATAAAGAGCAACTATATTAGACATTTAAGGAATAAAGAAAGCAATAGGACCAAATTTACTGTCTAGAAATTTGAGAGAAAGAGCTGACAAACCGATAACTGGATGGAGCAGAAATGTGGCCTTGTGGTTAAAGGACAGCTTTGAGATATGAGAGGTCTGGCGTTCTCCCTTGCCGCACCAGGTGTTTTTTTGCATCTTATTTTGGCAGCATATCTAATCTCTTCACAGTTCTTTTTGTATGTATGTTCATTTACAAGCAGCAAAAGTCAAGAAAAAAACGAATTTTTTTCAGAAGACACAATTCTCACTTCCCACCCCATCAAATGGAGTTGCACCCCTTATGTTACAGTGTTGTCCGACTTCCTAAAAACACTTAAGGTTGGAGACAAACTGCAACGGATAAAGAAGCAGGAGCTTGATTTTGTGGCGTGTTGGTCAGTCTCTGGTCAGTGGCCATGGTGGTGCTGGGACCCCGAGGGAAAGTAGGAGCCATCCATGGGGTGCGAGTGCACATGAGGAGCAGCCACGGCATCACCGACGTGCTGCAGATCCACGCCCCAGCTCGTCCCTGGAACTTAGACAGCTGCAGGTGGCCTCAGGGAAGCGCAAGTCCAGCGTAAAAACTTGACTTTCCTGTTATGAAACATAACTTTCAAGGCATTAATATTTCTCAGACGTTGTTGGTGACGGTATGTTTGTGTTTTTTCTAGTCCTAAGCGTGGCAGGCTGTGCAAGCAGGAACACGGCGCGGAGTGGGAGGCGGTAATGAAGTGCAGGGGAGGGGGATGCATCTTCTTCTGCTCTTCAGTAAATCCATCTTTGTACCAACATGAATATCGTGATTAATAATAATAGCAGCTTATGACTGTTTGGAAAAATTGCATTGCTAGAAAATGAATGTTTCCAAGTTGCTCCAAGGAAGGAAGATTTAAGAGGGGAAAAAATGTACATAGAACTGAATTTGAAACTGTTTACAACTGTAAATACTGACAGTAATTAGGGTGACTTGAATATTTCAGTAAGATGTTCTTGCAGTACTTTCTCTTCTGCTCTGCTAGAAAGAGTAGTGTTTTCTATCTTTGGCTAGGAAAATTTAGAAATTTATATACGGTGAATACGACATGCTCATTATAGGGTGCCAAATGAAAGGGAACCAAATAAGAAAATCTACTGCGCATGTTGATATACTCTTATGAATACTGCTATGGCGAAGAACTCTTCCTAGATGTTTTCTTTAACTTGTTTTATGTAATTTGTGAATTACGAGATTACAGACAGAGAAGATAAGGACACTGCACTGCTTTTGCAAAATGAGCTTTTATAGGAGAAGTTTCTTCTCTTTTCACACAATAACTTTAAATGGGGAAATGATCAAAACTCTGGAGCAAACAAAACTTGCCTGACAAGCGACATCTTAATGTTAGAGCAAGTTCAAGGTATTAACGGTATCATGCAGCATAATTTCTGCTTTCTTGAAAAACAATGGAGCCCATTTAGAAACTGGAATTCCCTGGAGAACGCCACGGGAGTGCAGACTATTAATTACCGTGTTCTATTGTTATCTTTTGTTCAGAACAACGGTGCTCTTGAGGTCCTGTGGAATCTCTCTACCCTGCAAGGTGTCGGGTTTTGATTAAGCATCATTTCATACAGTTCATTAACGATGTCTCTTAAAATGAGCTTTTGATTGAACATTTTTATTGGGCATTTAATATAATTTATGGTTTCTGTTGAAATTTCACATACAACATTTGCCAAGCTGGTTATTATACTTTTTTCATTAAACAATGGCATTTTACATTTTCTGAAAGGTTCTATTTTTTAAGTAGAGGAACAGATTATATAAAAATTGATTATGAATGCAGTATATCATGAAAATAGCCCTCCTGGCCATATTTTATTCCAGTGAAACTACAGCACATAGGTATACGAGCAGGTCCATTTGCAAGTGTTGGCATTTTGGACTGACAATCTGAAAGTCAACATTTAGGCTTAGTTTTCCTGTCTAGAGTGCTAATATTTTTTATACATCTCTCTGCTTTTATAAGAAGTTAACACCCTAAAGTGAGTGAATTCTGTTCATTAAGTTTCATCCAGCACATTGGAACATTTTAGCAAACGTAGAAAAGCAGCACAAAAAAGAGGGTGTTTTGTCACACTTTGGCTTTATAGATATCATAAATATTCTTAGGAGTAGTGGCCACTGGTCCAGTCAAACACCCAAATGCAAATACGGGGGAAATTATATTTTAAAAGATTTACCAGTAAGCTCAGATTTTGGCCTCTAGCAGCCTGGGGAACATTGAGAAGTCAGGACTGTGAGTAGCTAGACAAAATAATTGTGTAGTTTTTTGTGGAACAGCCACATCAGTAACAAACCTTGCGCTGAATGCTGAGTTGGTTTCAGCTCAACCTGACAGATGCATATTTATACCTTTCAGGTAGAGAGGACTGTTTCAGATGGGAATCCTGATGGAAAAATTTGGGGATTTTCTTTTTTAACCTGGAAATGTATCTTCATTGTCAGTTTGGAAGAATAATGATAATAAAAAAAATCTTATATAGGTGAAACGGCATATTGGGGAGGGAGCATGCACAGAAACAAACATTACAGTTAGAAACAAACCATTAGCTGGAAATTGTGTCCAGGGAAATTATTGGAATTATTTACATGCACATGTGAATACAGAGGGAAGTGCTCCAACACTGACTGCCTGTTAACATCGCATACAAGTCTGTTGGGATGAAATAAGATGTCTAGTTTGCACTCAGATCCTCAAAGCAAAACATGGCAGAATGTTTTGCTGAAATTTCAGACAGCTCAGACAAAATCTTCCTTATTTTTTGTCTTTTACTTGGACCCTTGACTTTGCGGTTGTCAGTGGGATGGGAGTATTAGAATATCCATTCTTCTGTTCCCTTGACCTACTACGAATTAGAAAGCACCAAGACTTCTCAGGAAGTCCTGCTATAAATATTTCTAACTTAATTGGGCATAGCCCAGAGGTTCAGATCATTTGGGATTTGGATGCCAGACCACACCAGGAACCCTTTTAAGAGATAAGCATTTACCACACGGCTTAGGATAGGAGCCGAGTATGCCAGGGATGCAGAAATGACCACAACTAAGAACTCATAATTTCTAGGGTTGCCTCAGTTTTCCTTTGTGTCTGTGGTTAGAGCAACAGTTACCACCCTGTAACAGCTCACGTTGTCTTGTTCTTGAACCTGATGACCCACACAGTGCTGTTCAATCAACCTGGCTACATTTCAGAGAGCTCTTCAGAAAAATAGCCTTTCCTGCACTGACTGGCAGCATCACGCCATCTTTGAATCACCTCCCTTTCCCAGCACTTCAGGCCTAGAAGGGTCACTGTGATACTGAAAACATATTTTTCCTGATTTTTCTTATCTACTGGTAATACTTTTAATACTACCGTAATTGACAGAGATGTGGAAATATGTATACTTATTCTAGGTTTTTAATGCTGTGTACTTGATAGCACTTTATATTTCAATTTTCTTCTAACTAATAGTGCAGTCAGCTCTCCCTGTTCTTTTCAGATGATTCACTGCATAAAAGAAAGAGAGATTAAATCACTTAAAAATAGGAAAACTTAACTCCATGAAATGCATTATATTTCAAGCTGACAGTGCTCTTTTTCCTTCCTCAGCCTTCCATTAATAGATACAATAGATATGTACATTCTGTATAACTCTGCCTGCTTTTCTTTCTCTGTTAATCTATCATAAGTTTACCCATCTTTCCCACTCTGTTCACAGCTTTGCTTGCAACAATCTATTTCTCATTTTGCCCATAAACACTTGTGTCTTGCTTCCTGGGGCTGGGAATCACTTCCTTCACATGTACATTTTTCCTGAGTGGCTACCTTGTCTGTGAGTTCACAATTGCTCTAATCCTGTTAAAATAAGCTTGTTTATTATGTTCCTAATGGAGATGACAAGATAAGAACATTCCATAACTGATCAGTGGCATCATCTGATTTTGTAACCTTTGCCTCTCCTAACCCTGCCTGCAATGCTTTACCTTCTGTGTCACCACATGTCTATATATAAATTTTGGACACTTCAGGATGGGGAAAATATCTTCACATATGTTCTTTAAAGTGACTGGCAGACTTTTCAGCATGCTAAACACCATAAGTCATAGCTCATCGATGCTTGCAATCATTTTACTTACTATGTCAGCAATTTTCTGTGTTTAAAAAATGTCTGTGTCTTACAAAGAAACACGTTAAACTGGCAGGTTCCCTTGACTAGAAAGCTCATTACTGACCAACACCCTCCAATGTCACTTGGGTGTGCCTGTGTCTTTGTAAAGACTTAAAAAATCCAAGGTAAGTTACAAAGCAAAACAGTTTGAGGAAACACTTCAGCCATGGATCACAGGGCTTGAAGAGTGCATGGCTAAAAGCAAAGTCAGTGCTGAGGACTGTTTTCTTTAAAACAAATAATACAAATGAAACAGGAAAAACAGGAAAAAAAATAATATTTGATGTTCCTCATTTCAGCAAAGGGAAAACGAGGCACAGAAAATAGAAACTGGTCCAAGGTGAAGTTAAAGTCTCTGCTCATGTTCCCTTGGCTGACAGATAGCTTCTCTGTAACCCCCAGGGGGAATCCTCACCTGTGCAACAGCTCTTGCTCGTCTGTCCCACTGCCAGTGTGGGAAGAGACAGAATTTCGAAGTTCCAGGTGTGCTTGTGGAACAGAGGTGGTGTTTCCCGACAGCTGGGGGGACGTGGGGCAGGGTGAATCCTGGGCATCAGCATCGCCTCGAGCTGGGCCTGCAGCAAAGCCACAGCTTTCTGCCCAGCTGCCCTCCTCACACAGCCCCAGCACTCAGCCGTGTGGCGCTTTTTCAAGCCTCATGGGTTTAGTTCGAGATACAGAGGTTTACGTGAACAAAGCTCTCAGGTCACTCATGTCTGAGGCACCACGAAGAAGCTCGGCTGTGGTTTAGAGGGATATCTCTCTGGGCTAGCTAGAACGTTGGACAAAGCAGAGTTGGCTGTCAGTTTATCCAGCCCTGCAGAATGAAGGAAGGCTGAAGTTGCAGATTTTTGTATTTGTAAGACTTCTTTAAGCTGAATTTCCTCTTTGAAAACATTTGTGTGTTCCTGTGCACCTACAGCTGTACCCATGCTCCTGCAGACATACTCTGTACACGCATGTGTGGAGGTCCTTCTGCACTTCTCCGAATATTTCAGTGAAGGTTATGGTGTGGACCAATGATGAATAAAGACCTGATCTGCTAGACCCTTACTCTGTTCCTCTATTCCTCTGCCTTTCCAGCCCAGCTGCTGTGAAGGTTAGTCTGTATTCTCCTGTCCACCACCCCCTCTCTCCAGCCTCTGCTTTCCAGGAAACGAAAGAAGGACTTTGTAAAAGTGCTTGAATAAAGAGATTAGGAGGTGATGAGACGTAGACAAATACTTTGTGTATATTAACATATATTTGCTTTCCTACTTCCCCAAACAGTATGTGGTACGTGCTTTTGTCGTGTCTCTAAGGCAAAGAACAAAGGGATGGTGTAGAAAGAATTTGTCTATGTTCCTCTCAGAATAAAGTTTGTTTTTCTCTGTTTGACCTTCAACTCTCAGAAGACCTGAGTTTAACTGCTTTGATTTACTTCCATAATAAAGTGATCGATTAATGTTAAAGGCAGGCTTTATGAGGCCTGTCCTCAAATGGTCTCAGAGCTTGCCATAGTGAGGATGTTATACTGCCATGCTCTGAAAAAGGTCACATGAAGGGAATCAAAGACAAGATAAATGATGGTTTACACATCAGAAAAGCTCTCCTTAATACAGACAGGGAATGCGGAACATAATGTTTCTCAGGGCTGGGTGCAGATGGTATATAGTAAATATAGTCTGAACTGCCTCCCTAGGATTTATTATTTTTGGCGTTGTAGTTGTTTGTGGGTTTACTTTTGGACAAATCTGTGCTCTGGAAGTGTGTGACACATGGATAGCCTTGGTTAAAATATATCAAATGAAGAGGTCTGATAAGCTGGTCTCAACATGCCAGCGTTGAGGAGCTTGCTCTTGGAAGTGAGGAGCTTGTTTTCTTATGATTTTATGTCCTAGCTTAAAAATCGTAGTTCACTTTTGTTTTCTAGCTAGGCTTCACTGCGGGCATTTTTACTTAAAAAAAGACAGGCAAACTGAGCAGCAAAATAAGAATCAATCCAAAACTTCAGCCTCTGTCAATACCTATTTACCCTAAAGGAGAATTTGTATGATACCAAATAGAACAGCAAACTTATCTGTGTTTTCTCTCTGTATTTTGATGAGAAGTTGTTTATTCTTGTTCCATTTGTGCCTCCACTGGTCTACGCTTCCTCTGACAGGCAGAGGTATTCTTGATTTACCCTGATATAAAAGGTAAAACTAAATAATATATACTGAAGAACAGATATAAGCAGAAACCTAAGCTTTAATTGTGGACTTAAACCTGAGTAGGACTAGCCTGGTAATTGAATAGCAATCCAGCTTCTGCAGGAAAGCACATTTTTCAGACCAAATCTCAGGCTAGAAGCTCATAGTTTCAAGAGCACTCTGATTGGGAAGGCTTGTCAGGTGTTGGATGAAATTTCAGATCTGAGTCAGGGGCAGAGAGGGAGGCAGAAGGGAGAGCAGGCAAGTACAGGAGGTGCTTCCCTGGGGCTTGGGAGCTGCAAGCTCAATGCCTTGCTCTGTAGCAATTCGAGTCAGTGTTTTAAGGCTGGACTGTCTGGAGCACAAGTCTGATGAGGAGCAGCTGATGGAACTGGGGCTGTTCAGCCTGGAGAAAAGGAGGATGAGGGGAGACCTTATTGCTGTCTCCAACTACCTGAAAGGAGGTTGTATCATGGAGGGTGTTGGTCTCTTCTCCCAAGTAGCAAGTGATAGGGCAAAAAGAAATGGCATCAAGTTGTGCCAGGGAAGGTTCAGATTGGATATTAGGAAAAAAATTATTCACAGAAAAGGTTGTCAGGCATTGGAACAGGCTGCCCAGGGAAGTGGTGGAGTTACTATCCCTGGGCGTGTTTAAAAGACACGTAGATGAGGTTCTTACGGACGTGGTTTAGTGATGGACTTGACAGTGTTAGGTTAACACTTGGACTTGATCTTAAAGGTTGTTTCCAATCAAAATAATTCTGTGATTCTGTGATTGTATGAAATTCCTCCAGAGCCAGCAGCTCCTCTGCCACTCCATTGTCCCCAGGGAAGAGGGACAGTTGGGGACATGGGTGATGAAGCATCTCCACAGGCATCATCATCCCACACAGGCTGCCCAGCATTGCTGTGGCTAGCCTGGCTTTCCCTCTGGCTTAAATCAAATGGGTCCATGGCTAACCTGCTGTCTCCTGCAAGGC
Organism: Pampusana beccarii; assembly: GCA_013399365.1. Taxonomy (NCBI): domain Eukaryota; kingdom Metazoa; phylum Chordata; class Aves; order Columbiformes; family Columbidae; genus Pampusana; species Pampusana beccarii. The sequence goes on from VWYH01006473.1 coordinate 1,241,421, forward strand.
AGTTGCCTTCTGTCTGCTCTTCTAGTTTGTAAAAACAGAAGAAGGACTATAATACCAGTTTAGAGTTTGTATTGCAATCAGTGAAAATGATGAAAATCCCACAGCACTTTCCTGGCCAGTTCCAAGCCCATGGGCAATATTACCAATCAAATCAGCCAGTGAACAGCTGATGCACATAACTCAGAAGCAAGTGCTATTATTAAAATTGCAGCTCAAGGACACAGTGACTGCTTCTGGTGTTCAAGGATGGGACACTGAGGTGCCCAAATGCCATGAAGGACGTGCCCTTAGTGCCTTCTGTCTAGAAGCATACAGTATCAAGGCAGATAGAGTTGCCACCTTTTAAAAATAATTCCCAAAATGGCCACTTCAGGCACTTGGATGCCGTGGTTGTGCAAGCCTTTGGAAAAACTTGTCCTGGGAGAAGGAAACCAACTAAGTAAGAAGCTTATTATTAAGGGCTTGCAATTAATAGGACTTTTCATGTGGCAATAATGTGGTAAGACTGGCAAAAGCAGCCATATTTCCAGTTGTGTGGTATCCTTGGGAGTGGAGAAAGGAAAAGGGAGAGATCTAGAGAGGAAGGTTCATCTCAAAACACAGAGAGTAAAACAGCCTATGCAAGGCACAGATTGATGCAGCCTGCTCCGAAAAATATTTGACAAAATGCATATAATGAGTTTTTCAGACTTCTAGTATTTATCTTGTATCATTTGGAGGACAAGCAGAGTTTAAAGAAAAAAAGTGAACAACATTCTAATAACATATAAATAGGCAAATTACAATTAAAAACAGCTCATAAAATTCTAGAAAGAACTGATGGAAAAAGTCCTGTCACTGATTAAATCCCTTCTTTGCCAGTAGAAAGCTGCTGTGTACGCTATATTAATACTAGCACTTCCATTCAGACAAGCTTTAAAGCTGACTTTAAATACTCTTTCTAAAACTAAAGTTTTCTTTTGCTGCCGTCTCAGCCCTTTAGAGTTGCAACTGCTTAATATTCTCCTTGGACCATGGGAAGAGATGAGCGTATTAACCATCCAAATACAAAACACATTTCTCTTTGCATTCAGCATAACCTGACTAGACACCACAGTTGGCAGACAGCAGATGGTTGATTGGAGTCTCTAGTCAGTCTCTGCAATTGCCGAAGCCTTAAGGACAAAACAGCACCGGGGAGATAGATTTGATATGATCATGAATCACTTCAGGGACCACAGCAGATAACTTAAGATAGGAGTCACGCGGGTCACCTTCTCCAAGCTCCTTCTGGTACCAAGTGCAAACAGAGACAGGAGAAGATTGATATTGGAGAGCAACTGATGATGGATGGCATTAGTGGGATAGTAAGGTGTATTTGGGATTTACTGAACATCTTCACACAGCATTTTAAGAGGATTGACTAGCAGAAATGTACAGGCTTTTCAGAGTCAAAAAAGGCAAATCTTGTTGAGATGGAAAATAAAGAAAATGAAGGGTTTTGCTTCATTTAAATGATATTGCAAGTACTTCTAACAGACGAAGTATCAGATGGTTATTCAGGAATATAGAATGAGCAATATGAAAATGTCCCCATTAAAACTAGGTGGCTATTATTAAAAAAATCTTGAGCAGCTATTCAGATTATAAAATGAATTTCCTGCAGCTGTATTCACATTACTATTTCCACTTTTCATAAATTTTTGATTAACTGATTTTTTTTCCACACTCTAAAGTTTTCATGGAGAGGAGCAAGCACTAGGCTTGCATGTTCTAGAGCCTTGAGAGTTTCCGCTAGAAAGCACGTTATTTGCCTGAGAAACAGTTTTTACAAACAGAAGGAAAGGGTCTTCAAAAACCTCAGTTAGAGCAGATCTCAGTGGGTATTGTATGACCCTGGCAAGACTGTGACTGCATCTTTTCTATCTAGAAGTATGCTTGCATGCAATTTTTTCTTTTTTTGTCCTTTGGACAAAAGGAAAACTACATTTATATTACAAATACTGCCAAGAAATCCATAGTAACAGATTTTGCGTATGTATGATGCCTCAGACTTGTTTTTAATTTTCCAAGAGTTTTTTTTTGTTGTTGTTGTTGGTTTTTGTTCGGTTGGGTTTTTTAGAAAGAAGCTACTTGTTAGATACAAAACTGCTGTGGTGTATTGAAGCTCTTGTCTTCATTACAGAAGCACCCTGTTCAAATTAAAAGTATAGCTAACATTCTACGGTTTGTCATTACTGAAACTACGTGAAACAATACATACTTTGGGTATACAGGCTTCATGCCAGACAATACAGTAGAGCTTTTAAGATTGGCCTTGACTGAAGAGCAAAAGATTTGTTCTGCTTTGGTAGATAAATGAACTCTGAAATTAAGGAGATCATAAAATGATCACTGTATAGAAATGAATGGTGGAAGGAAAGTAGACTTTGGATACTCTTGTGTTTTCCTTTTCCCTAATTTCTACACTTCCTGTGCATGACAGCTTGAGGGGTTTACTCTATTGGGCTGGATGAATTACTGGGGGCAGAGAGATTTTATACTTACTGTAAATGTACTGTAACTGGAATTTCCTCCTTCACTGCCTCCTATTGTGTGCATATTCAAACAAAAATGTAGCTTTCACTTTCAGAACATTACTAACAAATTTTCTTTAGTCTTTGCTAAAGCAGAACTCCAGAGCTGGAGTTCACCAGCCCTCCTAGGAGTCAGCAGAACTTTGGCTAGGTCTTGTATACTGAGCACGTTAGCTGGGACACATGGCTGGTGTGAGTGGACGGCTACAGACAGCATGCACCAAGCCTCTCCTCTAGTTCAGAGCTGGCTCAGGTCAGAAACCACACACAGGGAAGCTATTTGACTTGCTGTAAGATGATGGATGGAGCTGAGCATTGGCTTACGACTGTGTGGACTGTTGCAACTCCAACACAGCTTGGTGTCGTGAGCCAAGAATAATGCCCTGTAAGAATGAATATCTCCCAAAAAATTCAGCCAGTGTATAAGCTTAATAATTCCTTCTGTATATTTCTAGAGGAGAAGACATGGACAAAAATATCCATGGCCCATTTGAAGAGCAGCAGGAAAGCAGGTTGTAGCAGGAGTTAGAAGGCTGGCACCCCTAAGGCATGAGCTTTACTGTAAATAAATGCAATCTTGTCATTGCTGCTTGAGATTACTATATTCTAAATGTTTGACCACACTTTATGAAAGTGCTGCATTACAAATGTAGAGAAATTATATCCGTGTTCTACTGAAATTCTTTACCTGCTTTTGAAAAACCTCTGCCTTCCCAGACTCTGCCCACTGTGCCCAGCCTTCCAAATGCTCCAAAATGGTGTCTGTACTCATAGCTAGCGGGTGGAGTCAAGGCAATGAACTTGCTGAGAGAATCACCTCAAACTCCTTCTTATTAGCACCCACAAATCATGATCCTCAAGCCAAGCTGGTTGTGAGTCAGACACAGTCAGTTCTACCTTCAGATGTTGCAAACCTTGTATTTTTATCCGAGATGGGTATTGTAAAGGGCTCCTGAGAAAAGACTGGGGTGATGTTTCACAGAAAAAAATCTTCAGCTCCTCTCACTGAGATGTTAACCGTAGTGCTGCTTGTTTGCAGTTCGTGGGATTTTGACTGATTCTGTTTAGAAGATGATAAAGGCCCAGCAGCACCTGAGGAAAGCTCCTCTCTAACCTTTCAACCCTTGCAATTCCTATTGGTCCTATTGAAGGGTTGCAGCAAGTGAAGTGGAATTTCCTGACAGTGAGAAGACGTGAAATTTATTGGTCTAGTCAAGTCCATTGCAGCCATGACTCACTCTCCAAAAGTTGTGACTTGGCTTTCATTATTTTCATACACACAATGCTGAGCAGTTCGACCCATCCTTAAATTTCAACCATCCTGTGCTTTACTTGTGCTGGTGATAGTTCAGTGATTGGAGAGCAGAAAGGAGAAGGATTTCTTTAATTACTTTTCTATACCTCAGTATCTTGGATTCTATCTGTGTAGAGTTGAACGCATTTCCTGTAGAGTGTGCAAATATGTGTCTTTTCACAGTTACTCTTTGACATTTTCGAAGATAGTTCCTTCTTGCCATATCTAACTTGACAGGCGACCAAGAACAGAGTAACAGGAAGAAAAAGACAGAGTATCAGGGAATGAAGACAGAAAAGGAATCCAGGAAAAAATAAGAAATGCAAAAAAAATGGAGAAAAATGAAACAAGAAATCATTTTGAAATAAATTCATAAACCATTGTTTAAAAAAAAAAAGGAAATAAACAGAAGTGCTTTGCACTAGCTCTGTCGGTCTTTCCCATCACCATCTATCTCCATCTCTTTTGTTTTGTTGCTATGTCTCTCTGGCACACAGATTTTCTAGCTTTTTGATCTGTAGGCTTCTCTTGCCTTATTCTACTCCATAATAATTTAGAAAACGACTTCAAGATGTCCATGTGCATGCTCACCACAGAAAACACAGCTAAAAGAAGCCACAGTGTGAGAATTTACATGAAGTACAAGAAACCTCCAGAAACTATCTGCTGATCTTTCCCTCAGCTCCCCCATGGAGTCTTTGCCATGGTTACTTACTGCTTGCAGGTGTCACCAGGCTCCCTTGCTCTGCAAGTCAAGGAGATCTGAATCCAAGAGCAGAAGTTGGCCTTTACGATTCACTTCCATGTAGCATATGCTACTATATTGTATACCAAGAAATGTAACTGAGAAGCATGGTATTTACAGTATGCTAAAATCTAACTATTGCTGTCATCTTCTGAAGACTGTGGGCCACATCCTAAAGACTTTACCCGTGTTTCATGTCATCTCATGTGAGGTAGGACTCCTGTGGCTGGGGAATGAATGATGCACTTTGAATAAGGATTCAGGATCTGGCTGTATGCCCGTTCGCAAACTGAGGTAGACCACGGATGAGTAATTCCCTTAATGAGTGGGGCAGGAGAGGTAACACCGGCTACAGGGATGGATAATGATCTGTATCCTTAATTATTATTTTTGGTAGCAATGCCGGAGAATGTTATTTTAGTACTGGATGTTATTTTAAGAGACATTTAGCAAGTAGCTATACGTTTTTATTTTCTGACACCCAAATGGATGAAGTTGAAGGTGATACAATGGGTCTGGGAGGGTGCTGCAGAAATACGTGGGACTGTGACACTTGAAAAAAGATGCTGCTGGTAAAATCGGCAACTCGGAGAACAACTTACAGCACGCCTACTGAATTTTAAAGGACTGTAATATCCTATTAGGTCAAGTATCTCCATTGTTTCTTAGCCTGATTATTCTTTCTTTTATGAGGTTGACGGTCCCAAAATAGTGAGGTAATCTTCATCACACAGAAGAGCTGTGAGAACCTGCTCACAATCTGATTGTGTGTTGGTCTCTGTATTTCCAGGTCAGTGATGCTACCCACATGCCCATGTCCATACATCCCCCTGCCTGTAATGCAATTTTGCAGCAGCAGGATTAGAACAGATTTCTGGCACTATGGCAGCAAGGATATTGTTGGGAGTAACTTGGCAACACTTGTAGGTGTTGTGATGCTGGCTCTTTGCTCAAGGCCAAGGACGGGGAGGGGATACTGAATACAAATCAGTGAGAGAAATAATGTCAGAAAAGTTCAGAAGATTGAAGCAGTGATAGTAAATAAGCCTGAAATGATTTTAGGTTTACATACTTTAAGTCCTTGGTGACTGAAAACACAGCCAAGAATTGCTTCAGCAATATTCCTTCATAAATCTGCATAATAATCTCTCAGAGGGGCTTTGGTGAAATTACAAGTATTCATTTACTAAATTGGGTTCAGTGTCTGTATCATATGCCGTATGAATATTCAGTGCCATGAATTCATCCAAACTATATTGAAGTTATCATGGTCTGCAAACTATCTCAAATGATAACCCAGACAGTAGGCACAGTAGGCACAGTAGGTAGAATGAACTTTCTTTTAAAAAATAAACAACTATTTCCACTAGAATCCAGTAAAGAAATATTTAGCAGCTATATCCCTAAGAATGGCAGTATAACATTCATGTTAATTTTTTTCTTGTGGAATTTCTGATCTTTATAACCCTGAATTCAGCAACGAATGTTCTCTTGCTAGAAAGGGACCACAAACATAACAGAAAGGATTTATGAGTGATTTATCAAATAATGCAATCATAACTGCCAGCCAGATGCAAGAAAACTGTTTGACTGGGAGACTAATAGAAACACTGAATATAAAATACAGTGACCTTCACACAAAGCAATGACTGATCTTAGGTGACTGAAAAAACTTTCCAGAGAGTCCAAGATTGTACTGTGAGCTGCAATAAACTGTAATCCTGCATAATTCCCCAGTGTTTTGTACATTGTGAATCAAATATATTAAAAGAAAAAAAAAAAAGCCTACCTAAAGAAAGTTTGAGGTAATGAGTGTCTACAGGGTATGAAGTATCTCCTCTGAGTGTGAAACGGGTTGAATGGAGATTTGCCATATTCCGAGCATTTGTCCATCGTTGTTGTGTTTGCTATTAGAACTGCAGCCCTTTCCCTCCAAGGTTGTTGGCTTGAACATAAAATGTTGCAGCAATTCTACACACACACACACACAAAAGGAAAAAAACAAGAAAAAAAAGGGAACGTGGAGATTTCAGAAGCTGTATGTGGAGAACTGAGAGAGACCCAAGAAGTCACTCATGCCACACAGGAGAAGGTAGAGCACTTTGAAGGCAAATGTTCAGTGGGTGGTTTCTGGGGACCAAATGGCAGCAAGTGAAATGCAAAGCAGAATGATCAGTATGAGAAACTGGTCCAGTGGAATGTTTCTCAACATTTAATGTCAAATGGCATGGGAGTTTCAGCCCGTTTCCTCAGAAGGTATCGTTATCTGAGGTAGCACTTTTGTCAGCAAACATCGCAGACAGACCAGTAGACTGCCCATTTTTGGTGGGGGTTTTTTTGCTGCTTTTTACGTCTCGTTTATTTCCCCATCTCATGTGTGATTGTTTTAGTCATTATCTGGATTTTACCCAATGTTTGAAGAAACATGAATTCAACATTCAGTCCACAAATCTCCAGCACTTCTAGGGATTGGGCATGTATTCTTTGTAAGGTAAATTCTGTGATTTGTACTCAAACTGTGCCTTTCTCCCTTGGCATTTCTACCAGTTATTCTTAGCTCTTGTTCATGGTGTGATCTCTTTCTTTATCAAAGTTCCAATATTGAGACCAAATTGAGAGGTGTTTAGAGGGAGCTTGCACTTCATTATCACAGAGCATTTAATCTTTATATTGTTTGCTCTGAGGGGGAATCAAGGGCTTCAGATGGCATGACTGCCAGTCCTGGCACCTTTTCTAGCAATAAATTAATTTCTATGAAATCAAGGTACATACCTAATGTGTTCACTCATATACATTTCCTTATCTTTTCAATGCTAGCAGAATGGAAAAATACCACAACAGGGACTGCAAAATTCAAGTTGATAAAAAATGAGGAAGTTGGCCCAAATTAAGAAGGAAAAAATGCACATAATGGCACCAAGGCCCTATATGGCTATAAAGGAATTTGTGAATCATGCAAGGAAATGAATTTCTGTGGGGTCTGGGGAGTGTTCCAGGAATGAGTGGCAAGTGGAGCTGGGAAGAGGGATCAGCCCAGGGTTGTGATTCAGCATTCTGCAGGGGGATGACAGGGTGCAGACCATGTGGCTTCTGCTCTTCTGCTAGTCCCAGGTGAAATGGTAAACACTGAGCCCCATGTCTGCTGCAGAAAGCGAATTACATAAAAACTGGGACTCATCACCTGGAGACTTTCTTAAACTGCTGCCACATTAAACAAAAAAGACCAAAAAAAAAGAAAACCCAAAACAAAACCCCACCAAAAAACCCCAAACAAATAACTTTATATGCAATCACTACAGCAATGAGCTGATACATGGCCTGCTTTTTTCTGTTGCTGAAGAACAGTCACTGCATCCTAGAGAGAGTAAAATTAAGACACTACCACCACAGCTTCAGAGATTAGTGGCTCACAAGGGGAAAATGTTAATTAGTAAAGAAAACTTGTATCAATGATTTTGAGAAAAATCATCCCTTCAGTTTTGATCTGTGAGTGGTGTCCCTAGCACTGTGGTCATCTGTCATCACATGAAGACAGGAGAGTCTTTTGAATTCAAGTTGTTTGTAAAGCAGCTGAACAGCTGCTTTCCACTGGAAATTTCAGCATCCTGGAGCTGTTTCAAAGAGGGACAAATTTGTGAGTCCAGAGCTTCCTTGTCAGGTCCTGAATCACCTTGTGCTACCTTCAGCCTTTCCCCTCTCTCTTCTCTCTCCCTCTTTATTTTCAATGTTTTAGTAAAGATAAGCAGTGACTTTAAAAAAAGCAAAAAAGGAAACTGGTAATCATTGTACTTTTCCTCCAAACAGTTTTTCATTTTAACTACAATTTGAAAATATTTCAGGCTTTCAGATTCTTTCACCTGAACATCCTCCACCTGAGGCTGGATCACTTTAATGGTGTCTGTATTTGCCAGATCAGCCATCAGAATTTATTGATCAAGTTCCTTTGCACTGGTTACTCTCCATACACATATAAATTCATAGTCTTTTGTCAAAGCAGCTTATGCCATATCATCATAAGGTATGAAACCTGTTCTTGTATTCAGCGAGCAGAAAGCATAATAATAATTTCAATTCTACATTGTGACACCACTCTGTTGCTTAGCGAGGGCATTGATTATGCTCAAGAGAAGTTTGAGGAACAGCTTTCTTTAGTCTCAAATTTGCGACAGTTCCCCTTTGAGTTGGCAGTACATTAATGGAAATGGAAACTTGCCTCATTCTAAATGTCAGAATAATAGAGCACCAAAAACAATTCAGTCATGTCTTTCAAACCACGCACATATGGTTCAGCACCAAATGTCACTATTCTTCCCCACTTCCTTCCCATTTGTCACTATCTCTGTTGATTACCATTGTTTGGGTTAAAACTTTCATGAAGGCTCAGTGCAGAGCTCACCTTGACAATGACAAGACATATTCATGGCACATTCTATACTTGGTATAAGTCTAATATAGTCTTCTCAAATGCAATGAGTTGGAGATGCTGGGTGGTATTGCCACTTATATACTCCAGAACAGTTCAATCTGACTCTTCCTTATATTTGATAATTTGTTTCCAACACCCTGCTGATGTCTTTCGGACAAGTTACACCAGTAATACCAAGTGGAATGGAAGGGATTAAATTTTTAATTTTCTCTTGGCAAATACAGAAAATCTGTAAAATGGTTAGCAAGTACTCAGCCGTAAGATCAGCTTTTTGGAAACACTTTTCTTTTTCATGAATGCTAAGACTTTGAACACCATAATAACATTTTCCTTAAAAGTGTACCTTCCCATGTCTACTCTCTCATAAAATAATGCCTTTTCATGTCTTAAAATGGTAAATCAGGTTGTCATTATTTCACCTGTTGTGATGCTGTTTGTATGCTGTTTGTCATCCAGACTTTCAGATGGATACATTTTCTGCCCTGAAAGATTCCAACTCTGTGGCAGATGTAAACCAACAGCTGAGAGAGACAAAAGGTGCAGGAAAGAAAGGAAGAGGATAGACAAAGCAGAGTTATACATGCAAAATCTTGATGGATTAGTAAGTCTTCAAAATCCAAATATTCCAGAGTTGAAAAATTCCCCCAAAGATGCAGACTGTGACCACATGATTGCATGTTATTTTCCTTTTTTCTTCCCAGAGGATGTTGGACTCATTCGATGAGCAGAATTGGTGACATTCACTTAATGATTTTTCTGTGTCTAAGTGTTGTAACTTGTAAAAATAAATGCCTCAGTGAAGTTGGTTTTAATTGGGGCAAAACTATATTGTTTTCTTATTTCTTTCTTCTCTTTTTGAGAGAGGAACAAAATAAATTCAACTGGAAACACGTATCTGGCTTCAGGAATTTCTAAATGATTGATGCTTCGGCAATCGAGAAGGACGAGAAAATGGAATTGTATAGTAGTAAATGTCATTCTTTCCCCAAAATGTTAACCACTCTTCCCTTTCCATATGCTTTACCATGGGATGGGAGATATCATTGGAGATCATGTTGCTAATCTTTGCTTTTTCTTATTTATTTACACTTGTTGTTGCTGGAGAAACATTCAGAAAAGACTGCTGATATGAATAGGTGTGATCAAGTGTGGTAAACTTGCTTAATGCAGGCTGCAAGTTTAAGCTCAAAATTGTTTTTGTTTTTGTTTTGTTTTTTTTTTAGTGTTAGACACTTCACTATAAATTTGGGACATTTCGTTCTCGTTTTCACTTTCTTAGAATCATAGAATATCCTGAGTTGGAAGGGACCCACAAGGATCATCGAGCCCAACTCCTGTCCCTGCATGTGACTTTCACTCAGTCCTTCTTGGCCCAAGGCACAGCCTGAAGACATGGCAATGAAGGCTGTATCAGCAATTTGAGAAGAAAACTCCTGAATTCTTTTGCTTCCCACTCTTACTCACAAATGTAAGAGAGGATCCAACAATTTTATGCATGCTAGAGCAATGTGACAAACCTTTTAACTGACAAGGAGAATGACAGAGCATCGTCCACTGATTTTCCAGCCTTGGCGTGATGGTAGGGTGGGAGTGACCTGAGAGTGAAAGCCTTGATCCTGCTGGAGGGAAAGAGCATCTCTGGGGACAGGGTAAGTGGTTGGGGGTGGACACAGAGGGCACTGGGTCAGTCAGCCATTTTCCTGCAAAGGCAGGTGAATGTGGCAATGCGGCCAGCAACTGTTCTGTGGAGGAAAGGCAGAGGAAGCAGATACTGATTAATATTTTCACGAAAACTGTGTTGTGTCCACCAAGAAGTACAGGGGGCCTTTTGAGTGGGGTAATTTATAATTAATCAATCTAAAGCCCCTTTCCACTTCCATCCTTCAATAAGAACTTAGCATAGCTGAGAAGTCAGGCCATTGTTTTCAAAATGAAATGTGGAAAGCAAGACTTTACAAATGTCTTTATCATATATTCGTATTGATATAGTCACCTTGAACAGAGATTTTGTGTATAATCTAATAATGTTAATTCGTTACTCTTAACATTTATTTGTTCTATTTTAATTTGTTTCTTCGTGCCAAAACCTAACAGAAGTGTAAATAAAATTAGGAAGACAGAACTTATTTTAGTTTTCCATAGATAACCATTCTTTTGCAGTCTGAGACTCTCTTCGTACAACAAGGTCTTATACATAATTTTCAGACATCCAAAGAACCTATGTATTCCCTTAGTAATACAAAAGTCTGTAGCAGAAATAAAAATAAAGTTGAAATATGTGTTAAGTTCCTTAAAATTCACTTGGAGGTCTCTTACGTTCTGGTGAGAAGGACTGCCAGGAGCTACAGCACATACATCACAAAGCTTTAAATAAAACATCTTCCACTTCACCACGAAATAAATACCAGTTGTACTTTAAAAAATATTTAACAAAGACGTTTTGTGGCCACTGTATAACAGCACTTATTGCTGTGTAAATTAAAATAACTCATCAATTAATACAGTAGTAATTTTATTACCAAATGGAGAGAGGAGGTATGAAAAGCCCTAATTAAAAGCATTGTCTACTCTGCTTTACACTAATGATTCTCTAAGAACCAATGTTATTTGTGAATTAGCTTAATCACAAAGGAATTAAAGAGAACAAAATTATTTGTATGAAAATAGTACTCTAAATGCATGGAGGCTAGACAGAAAAAGCACCCAGAGTCATTTCTATATCTGATCAACTGGCTTGTCTAATCCATTTTACTGTGAATAGTTGGCCTGACATGACTTCAGATTAGTTTAATAGGGATTAAAGTGGCATGAAGTTTGTAAATCTATGAATTTGCAAGTACAAACGTGTTTAGGAATTCGTTTCTCTTTAAGGGCAGGAGGAGGGGAGAAAGTTTGAATGAAAATCTGAATACATTTGTAAACACAGACAATTATATAGGAAACTGGGAAAACAACTAAAAGCCATGGAATTTAGACAGTGAATCCTGATGACTTCACTCAGTTTTTCTGCACAAAAATGATTACTAAAGTCAAGCAAAAAAGACCCCAAGATCTGGTGCTTGGAGAATTGATGTGGAAGCCCTTAGGTAAACCTACAAGTCCTGTTGATTACTGCCCAAATAAAGCAGACCTCTGGCATTCAGCTTTCTGAGCTGGCATGATCAGTGCATAATGTCTTTGGAGCTAGAGCTGCCAAGAGAAAGGGATCAGAGACGGCCAAATTATGATATCACACCAATAAAACCTCATCGTAGTGACATACATAAAACACTCTGTAAATTGCTTTTTGTAACTTTTAATTTATTAAGAGCTTTTGAACTATGTTTTCATTCTGTGACATGTTTTCATTTACCTCTCATATCCTTCATTAATTTGTTTCCTGTTTGAGAAATAATACCACATTTTTGGCAGTTCGAAACTGCCGAAAAAATATATCATACCCTACATGAAGTAGCTTGCCAGAGAATCAGGAGTGTGCGGTATTTTGAATTGCTAGGCTGAACTACAGTGAATTATTTGACTATTCAATTTGCCTAGTATCAAGGTTGAGGCACGATACCTGATTGTCGTACTGCCATTTGCTCATCCCTAAGCCCAAATTCAGAACAGCTTCTGCAGCCGATCTTTGGGGCCCTGGAGAATGTGGAGGTAATGGACTTCTGATATGCAGACCTGTTTGCAGGGCAGCTTGCAGTGTTAAATAAAACAGGTCAGGCACAATTATTCCCACTGGTTCTGGGAACGGTGGGGACACACCACCATCAGACCTAGCTCAGGGTTCAAATCTTGGCATCCTGCTCCCTTCCCAGCCACTCTCCTTCTCTGCTGTAAGTTCATGAAGGTGACTCAGCCATTCTGGGAATGGGACCAAAAGCATAAATGGACAGAGCAAATGATTAAAATAACTCAATATCACATCATGTAATGCTGACCCCTCAGGTATCCATCCATAAATCCAGTCAAGCAGCATTTATGCTTCCCCTACAGCCTGCTCGGCACATTTTTCCAACTACGCCTGCACAAACAACTGTTCAGCCGTGAGCCACGAAGTTTCTGAAGGAAGCCTGAAACTCTCTCCCAAAAGCTCCTCTTCACCCTCACCCCTCAAAATATACCTTGCTTAAACTGTGACTGGCTTTATGGTGGATTAGCTAAAAGGCAACTGTTTCAAAGTGTTAGGTCCGTAGCTTTGAAGAGCAAAGCAGTTAGATCTTGTTACAGGTAGAGTTTGCAACTATTGAAAATATATAACACATGTGGAACCCTACAGATATTATACCCTTTCACTTTGTTAATACCAATCTCTTTGTGTTACCTATGATCTAAGTCATAAAATTTCTTTGACTGCTTTCAAGAAACTGAAACAACAAAGGAATGTGTTTAAAAGTAAGGAAATCAGGTATTATATAAAGTCAGCTGAAGTTTCCTTTTCTTTCCAGTCTGCTGTGTAGGACATTGGTCAAGAAGGGAGCTACAGTACCTTTGAATATGACCTTTCAAGGCCAAGACATTCAGATGATATTAATAATTCTCGCCAGATCATGAGTTAAGCCCCACGGGAGGGGAAGGGAGTGTTTGAATTGAGGGACACTAAATCCAAAGTGGCTTTTGGAATGGGTTGATGGGAAGGGCTTAATCACACTTGGGAAAGATTTCCCACAGTTCATGTGTCCGACAGGGAAGAAAGATCTTATGAAAGCAACAGGGGCCAAAGGTTTTGTGATGAAAACTGGGGCAGAGAAGAAAAAGCTTATTTTTGTTTCCTTCTGAGATATGGCTGGATTTTGACATGAAAAAGTATCGTCTTCCTGCTGTGTAGGAAGCTCACACTATGAGATCAAAGAATAGTGAGTGTCTAGCTGCTAGCTCATATAGATTTTAAAAGCTGGGTATTTGGATTTAAGAAAGTCAAACCCTGGAGCAAACAAGAAATGAATGAACACTCAACACTTGGTGCTACTTTACCTAAGGAAAAAAGCTGGAGACTGATTTCCATTCACTCAAGAGTGACCCTGGAGAACTCTGGGGGTTGTGCTTTTGCCATGGTGGGATCTATACTGGGATACAGTAAACACCAGCTGAAATCCAGCTATGGCAGGAGTCACTAGAGGGTACTGTAATACACAGTATTAGTTCTTGTGCATGAGTGACATTTATTCTTTGTGTCAAAACTGAGGCTTGTCATCTGATTTTTTGTGGGAGAGGCTGATGTAAATAGAAAGAATTTTATTATTAAGTCTGTCTTCAACTGTCTGGCTAGACTCACTTGCCTGGGTATTAGTCTACCAGAGCAGCATAATGCCTGCATGCTGTTCACCAGTATCTTCATCAAAGGACCAATGCAGCCATGTGAAACGGAACTGGAAGAAAACATGTGTTTTCCCTAACATTAGTTTCACCTCTAAGTACAAACCAGCTTGCAGTACAATGAAAGGTACTCCCCAAAAAGCACACTTGACCTCATTCAGATTAGAAAGATTATGATCTGTGGTGTAGATATACACTCAAGAATCAACCTCCCTAGGAAGACGGTCACTTCCCTAGAAATAACCTGAATAATGTTGATGCTAAGGACTATCCTATGCACTGCTATCCTGGTATCTTCCGCAGTGCCGAGCAACACCATCCAGAGTTGAGGCTGAACCTTGTGTGGATTTCTCACCTTCTGGCCCAGCTACATCCTCATCTTCAAGTCCCTAAGGGCATTGCGCGGTGTTCTGGGAAAGGCTGTGAAAACAGAGGTAACTCGCTCCCCCCTCACCCCTCTTATTTTAGACTTCCAGTAAGGAGGAGATTTACACACGGCTCCTGGGAGACTTTTATTGCTAGTGGTTAGCTGTACTGCATGAATATATTTTCTTTTCTGAGTGCCTTTCATATATCTGTAGACCTATATATGTGTATTTCACCACCTTTAAGTCTGCCTTTTGTGAATTAATTATAATTTTGCTGTCAGAATGAATGATAAAATGTGGTTATGTTGCTGTCTAAGTGGTTAGATACTCTCTTTCAGATACGGATAACAAATTCAGGTTTGTGATTATTAACTCTGTCTAGATCATTTGAACTGTTGTCAGATCCATCTGACATGACTCAGTTGTAGCTACTACATACATGATCCTGGTAGCCTGAATCTGGGTCTCTTATTTTCCCATTCTTTTTTTTAATATATGCTGTCTTGACATTTGTCCTCATATAGATACTCATTTCTCATATCATAGTTTGCAATTTCAGTTCCTTTTTTGGTTGGTGAATTGTTATCAGAACTATTCTTGTTTTCTGCAGATACAGTAATTTTTTACTAAGTAGTCAATGAGTATTTGCTAGTCATAATATGGTTGTTCTGATTATTCATTATTTGTGCTGTGTGAATGATCACTGAAGTCATAGGCTTCTTTAATCCTGATAGGACTAATAAAATAGTAAATACTGTAAAGATCAGAAATATGATTACTTACGTGTCTAACATTTCCACTGTGATATTTTATACTCAATATGATTTAATTTTTCAAAAATATTCAGATCTTTCAAAATATTTCCAAATATTCTGTCAAATCACTTATATGCTCCTCTAGCCACAATATAGGACTCTGTATTTGTCTCATTGAGAATGACTTCTAATCACAGTTATTTATTTCTATTTTATTTGAAACACTGGAAAGCATCTCAACACTTGACTCACTTCAGTGAGTTAATTGCAGCAAACAACAAAGTATTATTAAGAAAAAATAACAGTGGAAAAAAAAAGTGATGCATAGTATGCCAAAATTATTGAAAGTAAATTTTCAGAACAGTTCCTAGAAATAGCTGTCCATTTTCTGAACTGTTCTAATAACTTTGTCCCAGTGGAAGGAGCCGTTTCACTCGCAGTCCACAGTGAAGATCAAGATTTATTATGCAGAGCAGGAGTGAGAGAAGGCAGAAGCCTATTCATATGTTTAAGAAACAAGGGACCTCAGAAGGTGTAGCTCTGCTTTGAAAAGTGACTATGTAAAACAACACGTTCCTCCCCAGTTTTGCTGCCCATGTGCACCCAGAGTTATATCTGCTGGCGTTAGTGACAAAAATAGTTTTTACTGATCTTTAAAGTTACTAACCCTGATGAGCAACACACACCAAGGGGCTGAGCCACGTTCTGTTCTTCAGCCTGAAGCAGAGCTGGTCACACCTCTGCACACCCACAGGTGGCAATTGGGGTGCTCAGAGGCCACCCGAGGTGCACACTAAAGACAGTGGAGCTGCTTAGCGATAACTGAGGAAATAATCTGTTTCTCAGACTCCTTGGTACCAGCAATCATGCGCAGGAACGAATAAACCCAGTTTGACTTCTGTGTTTTAACTTGAGTTTGCCAGGCTGAGAGTTAAAAGCAAATTTGCGCTCTCTTTTCCTTTTTTTAATTATTTGCTTGTAAAATAAGCCAATTTACTACGAAGCTTCTCAAACGATACTCCTATATACAAACTACATAAACCTTTCACTTCCCCTCAATGCAACTCTTTTATTTTCCCATGGATAAGTTTGCTGTGCTTTAGGGTAAATGTGGATACTGAAAAGCAGCATGGGTGAGTCAACACTTTGGGCACAACAGAGCTTTCAAATAAAAGCTTTTGAAAAGCAGAAACAGAAGTATTACTCATCTCCTTCTTTTCTTGCTGCCAAACTTGTTTTTCCTTCAAGATCACACTTTTTTTCTGCATTTGTAATCCTATTAGGAAAAGGCATAGAAGTAAACTGTCACATAAGGACAATTATATTGTGATAGAAGATGTGTGGTACACTGTTTATCAATCTATCTATGGCCAAATGTAAACAATAACAAAACAGTGAGCTAAGCCCACTAATTGTCTCCTTGTGGGAGGATTTCATGATAGCCTAGAACTGTAAGACTTAAAACTCTCCAGGCTTTCAGTATAGAGAGCACATTACTGTTGCTCAATGAAGTAGCTCACTGCTAGTTCATATGCCTCCTTCTTTGTGTAATTTAAGACAGCTGGTGGTTGCCTTAAATTGCATGAAAGGACCACGGAACACCTCTGAGCTTTGCTGTAGGAGCTTCTACCATTGCCAAGGCATCATCACCCTCACCCTGATTCAACAGTCGTTCTTTCTCCCATGCTTCTGGGAAATAGAGGGCTCGCTGTGTGAGTGCTTTACACTCATACACAAAGACTGAAAAAAAATTATATATTCCACAAAACCGGGTGAGATTTGAAACTGTGAGATGCTTTGCTGCCCTTTTCCCTCAGGAGCCAGGAGATGAGGGGGTGGGTTTGTACTTGCAACCATCCTTCCCAGTCTCAGACTCCCATATGGTTGATATTGCTGCTGGTTGTGGCATTGGCTGCAGCCTTAGCTCCAACAGGGTGCACTGACTTATCTGCTGCCAAATTGTTGTGTGACATTGGCTTTCTCTTCTTGGTTGTTTCTTTTTCTTTATTGCTGAACCATTAATATTTAGCCTATTGTATTTGTTACCTGGAAACTTAGAGAAGATTGGCCAAAAGTTGAACAACTATAGGCTTTGTGTCTCTCCTTGTTAACAGTGTGCCTGTGGATTTTATGAACAGATTGGCCATGTATGTCTTTAGGAGACAAGCCACAAGGAAGTATGACTAACTTACATGTCAGCTGCTTCTTCATGACTCCTTTTTGTAAGTAGTTGTTTTTTTCCCCCCCTAAAAACAAACATGATTTCTTGTAGAAGCAGCAGATATGCAGGACATTTGAATGGCACAAAATACAACAATGACAATGATGTAGTTTGGAAGTGTGTAGGGACTATTAGTTTTGACCATCAGATCACATTTCATGGACAGTTAAAATAGCTAATGTTATCAGTATTTTGGTGTGAAGAGGCTAGGATCATCATTTGTAACGTGAAACAAAGCCCCTGCAGAGCTGAGCAAACAGGTCTATTAGAAACTAATAATCACAGTAAGAATAGCAAATATTCAATCCATTTGCTGAATTTAGCAGGAGAAGCATATTGCTCAGGAATACTTGTTGGGCTATATTCTATTGTACATCCAAAATTTCTTATTCCTTCTCCAGGCCATTTAAATTCTTGAAACTGTTGCTTTCTTAGCTGGATATAACTAAGCTGAATATAATTGATACAGGACACAGAATTATTCTCAGTCAGGTTTGGATATCTAAATTGTCCTATGGTTAAGGCAGCCAGAGTAGACTCACTTTACAGTCTGTAAAGAGAAAAATATGTTTTCGGGTTACAGACATCTGACCTATTTTAGGTGGCTGCTTTAGGGTGAGATGAATAGTGCCCTAGACTCTTTTGTCTATATTGCCCAGGTGCCTTTTGACTGAAAGGGAGACAAGGGTAACTAGCTTGTCTATAGCTATGTAGATGAGCCCCACTTTGTTTTATTCTAATTAGCATAATTAGTTGATGCTTGTCAGATGCTTTCAACCTGAAAATGCTGTGTATGGGCTTGTTCTACTCCTCCTCTATGAGGATGCATGCAAAATATGTATGGATTTAACAATGATTTGTTTTGAGGGAAAAATTAAGAAAAAACATTTGGGGTGTCCAATGCTCTGGAATAAGCTGAGTTATAGAAGTTTTAGAAAATTTTCTATATGCAATCTCCATATATGCATCATCAACAGCTTATTACAGTTTTTCCATACCACAAGATCTAGGCTTTCTGCCAGAGCACTCTCCGGGTACATTTAGTATGCAGCACCTGGAAGTACTTCCGAGATCACAGACCAAGTTGTGTATCCCGGTGCCACCTTCATTTTTGGGGGTCAGATTTGGATACAGACGCTTCTCCCTTCCTTAGTTGTTTATTGAGGGAGAGGGAAACCAGCCACATGGAGCGGGAAGAAGTCATGACAGTTTGGCCAGGGAAGGGGTGCAATCTGGGCAATTTGGGCTAAGGCACATACTAAAAGGTTTAGGTACACACGACGTGGCAAAATGTATTTAAGGAGTGTAGCACATCCCAGTGCAGCAGGTCAACTTTTGCTTTTTACTTACTGACCTTAAAACGTGGAGTTCAAATGACAGGGACTGAATTTAAGCTGCCTTGTGTTTTGCTGACAGTGAATCGTGGGCAGGCTTCTTTAAGAAACCATTTAGGCATCCTTTGCTGCTTGTAATGCGCCTATACAAAACCATCATTATGTCACTCAGGATAATAATACAATTTAAAGGGTCATATTTTCCCTGTGTTCTCCTGGGACTGTATTTCACAGGTTCTGCTGTTGCTTTGCATTTTGTGACTGACAAAGAGGTGGGAAATGCTCAGTTATTCTCCCTTATTTGAGGCACAGTAGCAGTAACAAGCAAGAGCCACTAAAATCACAGAGTGGTTGGGGTTGGAAGGGACCTCTGGAGATCATCTAGTCCAACCCACCTGCTAAAGCAGGGTCACCAGAGCAGATCGCACAGGAATGTGTCCAGGTGGGTTTTGAATGTCTCCAGAGGAGACTCCACAACCTCTCTGGGCAGCCTGTTCCAGGGCTCTGTCACCCTCAAAGTAAAGAAGTTTTTCTTCATATTCAGATGGAACCTCCTATGCTTCAGCCTGTGCCCATTGCCCCTCATTCTATCGTTGGGCACCAGAAGCAGCAGCAGGATAGAGAGTTCCCCTGTGATCAGACTGGATGTGACCGAAGGCACCCAGGAACCTTTCTGTTTACTTTAAATGGAACTGTTCTAGTGTGTGAGGCAATAAAGCACCTTATGTCTCCCTTAATCACTTGCATGTGAGGTAATTGTATTTGGGGGGAACTGTGTGCAATTGTTTTCAGGTGGCAAGGATTGTATATTATTTAGAGGAAACTCACAAAATATTTCAGGGGGAACAAAAATGCTCCAGATTGAGTCTTTTCATGAGATGATGGAATCTAGACTTACTTTGCAATTTAGATGTAGGATTCAAAATCCACGTCTTATTTCCTTGGCACGCCTTCATCTTCCTCCCTTTCTTTGCAGTCTTTGAGTTAATTGCCATTCCGGGGTCAGTGCCTAAAGCTCTCTACAAAGTCTCTGTTGTTGTTGTCTGCTGAGGCCTGGAATACTTACAAGATTATCACTTAAATAAGGTATCTTTTGTTCTGGTCAGTCCTGCAACTAAGATGATGTTACATGCAAAACTGCATGTTGACTTCGTAAGCTGTAAGAGACTTATAGGAAAATATTGTGCGCTGAAACAATTTTCCCAACTGTTCTCAAAGCAAGGCTCATTGCACAAGAGCA
Source organism: Pampusana beccarii (assembly GCA_013399365.1). Classification (NCBI taxonomy): domain Eukaryota; kingdom Metazoa; phylum Chordata; class Aves; order Columbiformes; family Columbidae; genus Pampusana; species Pampusana beccarii. Next base: position 1,261,666 of record VWYH01006473.1, read on the forward strand.
GAAGGCATCACATTACTTTTAAGTTATATGGCATCTTATCATAAAATGTTATGCACCAAATCTTTCTTTACCACTATTATTAAGCCAAGTGCTACTAAAAATAATTATGTGTATAGCCTATTCATGGCACAATATGTTAGTAACAAGCCATACTGCCAGAATTCCTGATAGAGAGGTATTTTTTTTTATATACCTGTGTTGCTCTTACTCAGAGGCAGCCACTACGGAACTTTTTTCTGTCATTATGCAGTATTTATCTCTGTATTACTTACATATTCATATACTAGCCCTCTGCCCCATGCTTTCTTTATTTGTTTAGTACTATTTTTTTTCCTGATGGGTACTTCTAGAACTGGAAAATTAGCATTTAAAAACATCGTATGCTTAACAAAGTGGTTTTTTTTTTTTTGTG
>VWYH01006473.1:1262125-1305784 GCA_013399365.1 Pampusana beccarii
TTTTTTTATCTCAAGCTACAGTCTGGTCTACCAGTAAATAAGGAAGTCTGAGGGTCTTGCTTAGGATCACAAGATCGAGGTATGAAAATAACGTAGCCATATTCAGCGCTTTTGTGCTCTTACCTCACCCAGAACAAATTTAGGCAGTGCTCTCTGTCACACGGTCGTGAGCAGCCCAGGGTGGTCTAGCCGATGATATTATGGGAGATCAGATTTTTAGGCTGTCTATCATTTCTCTAGTCATATTTCCCATCACTTATGAGAGAAATTCGCCATGCTATCTAGATCCTGAGCTGGAAATGCACGGTATGTTCTGAAATAACACCATATTAGACTGAAATCTCTGGTGATTACCAAAGTTGTGGATGCCAATGGAATCACCATGCCATTGCAATTGTTTTAGAGATAAGCATTAGATGAGTCAGCCAAGTTTTATTATTATCCAGATTCTTTTACTTTTGGAGCAAAAAATATGAATGCAAATCATCTTATTTTGTCCATATGTGCTTTTCTCAGAGGGAAAATCATTTGCTCCCTTCTTTTTCCTCCCTAACACTGGGCAGCACGTGGAGATGGCAGGACATCACAGAAGAAGGGTAAAAAATGGGGTTATCCTTACCTTGAAGCAGTCTATCTGGCTAGGTTAGGAGGGAAATGATAGGTAACGTAACGTCAGGTACCTGTCATCTTCCGGGGGCCTTAAATCTCTTACACAACAGGAATCCTGAGACACGATGCATAATGCCTGCTGTGTTCTCTCGTTAAACAGAGCATGGAGGACAAGGTGCACAATAGCTTACTGTTCCTGGGATGCATAAAATGCAAATTTATCAACATGAGCCTCTTTTAAAAAGTTTTCATTAGCAGCTACAGTCAATAACTCCCAGCAACAGTCAAGGAGATACACCCAGGCTTCTGCTTTTTGTCCTCTTGTTATCTCATAGGAAATTATTGCTATTATTATACTCTTTTCCCAGTCCCTATCTTTTATTGAGCCTAGTTTCAATAGTCTTCAATGGTATTTTGTTTTTAACAAGAGTCTTGCAGAGTGTGGTTCGTTCGCACTCTGTCCTTTCTTTTTCTTAGTTTGTCTGGACTATTATTTCTTTTAGGTACTTGAGTCAATTTAAAAACAACTTCTTGGCATGTTTTCGTTTGATAACTGCTTCCAGAATATACTTCAGCCCATCTTCATCGAACTCCAACTGTACTGAGACATTTCTAGTACAACAACTCATGTTTTGTTGTGAACATCGATGTCTATGTAAAGGAAGCAACTAGACAACCATGCTTTGCTGGGCCCTTGTCACTCATATTTGCAGAGATGCCTTCTCTTGGTGATTTACATCTATGCTTGCTCTTCATGCTAATGCTATTTTCTGTTAATATATGCAACTATTCAAATGATGAAGTGAAGCAATCAAAGATATAAACCTTTTAAAGCAATTATTTTTACTATTATTTTTTTTAACCACAGGGATGTGTACAGATGAAGGCATGCTGTTTAATGTAATTATGAAACAGATAAATGCTACATAATATGTTAATTTTTCCAGCTTATTAAATGCTGACTTTAATTAAATGAGCTCTTTACCTGAGAGAAGTAAATTGATTTTGTGATTCAGATACTGTCAATAAAATCATTATAACTAGTGAGATCAGATGTTAATAATTAAGAACAAATATACAGTTATAACTTCAAGGCCATTAGTTGTCAACTAATGGACAATCAGAACAGCAAGGTTTATAAAGAGATTAATTCACAAATTAACAATATATGACAATTGTGATGATTGTGATAATGATTGTTATTATTATTATTATTGCTACTAAAACGTAAAACGTAGCGAGGAAATTGTTTATCATCGGGTTGGTCAATTCACTGTAAAGAATACCAAAAACTGGAGTTCAGAGCTAACATCCTAAAGTAATGGTTTAATACACACACACTTTTATATAAAATAAACCCAAAAATATGGGAAAACTTGTGATTCCTTACTGAACAGAACCCAGCTATTCTGTTTTTCCTACGTGTTTTATTAGTACAAGTCAGATTTGTACATGGGGACAAAACAGTATAAGGTGGCCAGCCAGGAGCTTGGCACTTTCTGAGACGTGACCATTATTTTGGGAATATAGTCTGATACAGGTTAAAGAGGTTTCACTTCCTATAAGGTCTCAGCTTTGAAAAACAGGCACAGAAGCTGACAGCTAAAGATTAGCCTTCAAATTGCCTTCTGGAAGACTTTAATTAATTAAATAAATTAATTTCTATTAATTTATTAGAATTGGCCTATAAATAGCACTGCATATATGAGATAAAAAATAAACAGATGTTTATATTGCACTTCAAGGTAGCTGTGACATAGCCTGCTGAAGGAAGTTGTATAGTTTCTTAAGTTTTTTTTTAGTTTATTAGCTCTAAACTCTAAAGGTTTTACATGTCTGTGTTTCTGGCTATCCCATTTCAGAAATGCTCCTGTCTCAGCTACTGACCCGGTAAACCCAAACACAGGGCTGCCAAACACAGAGCTACAGCTACTACTCATCCTGTCAGACTTCATTAGTCTTCCAGTACATTTGTCTGGGAAAATATCTACCTATCTGTTTTGATTTACTGCTGGAAGATGGATAGTTTCATTTTAAGTCTATAATTATTTCATGACCTGTGTTCAGAAAAGATGCCAACCTTTTTTTTTTTTTTTACTTGTTTTCTTTGAAGGACTACCGTCTGACTTCAGTGCAGACATTAGGATGGACTTTCTATACCATACATAAGAGACACAGGTGAACTTCTTATATTAAGAAGCACTTAACACAAACTTTTGATTTTGCTTGCAGTAGAACATATATCACAGAGAATACCCAAAGTGGATGTCTTTCAGCATTGGAGGTCTTGGTTTGCTTTCCAACCAGTGGTCAGCTTGTCCTTCTCAGCAGGGAGCATCTGCAGAAGGAAGATAGGTAGGCGGATGTGAGGAAACGAATCTCTGAAAAATGCCACCAAAAGTTGTTTGTTTTCATTAATAAGTACCCACTTAAATTAATTTCATTTGTAATCTAAATACCCTCTGACATAGTCCAAGAAACTAAAAAAAAAAAAAAAGTAGAAAAGGCTTGATCTGTGAAAGCTTGTAATTTAATCCAACACGATGGCTTCAAATGTAATTCCTAATGTGGAAATCTTTGAGGTTTGAGTTCTGTTTAGGCAGCTGGAGTTTTGTTGGATAATTCGGACTTCAGCATCCTGCTCATGTTCTATTTCAAGCTATTTCATACTGGATTTCTTTCACTGTTTGCACAGCTTAAAGAGCAGTTGTTAAAGGGCTTCTCAGTGCATTTCAACAGCACCTGATACACCCTCCCATTGATACGCTTGGGCTGACCTTTGAAAGCCTTCAATCATAGCAGAAGCTGCAACAAGGAAGCAACATTAATAAAAATAGCGCTTTTATGTTAATAGATTCCAGACAGTGCAACAGCTCCTACTGCGAATAAGAAGCAAGGAGCCCACTGGCAAATACGAGTTTCAGAAGCGACAGTAGTGAAGTTAATCCAGGAACAACAGGACAAGGAAAGGCAATTGAAATTCTGTGATATTTTTTTTTTTCTTTCCCCCTACCTTTCAAGTCCTTCACCTGTGTCATGCAACTATACAGATGAACTTTGACTTGTATGCTGCACGGTTTTCCCTCTGTTGAATCTGAGACAACTACAATGTTGCTGTCTTGTCCAAAGGCCTTGACAAAGTCACAGTGACAGCTCAGGATGCTCAGGGCATCCTTCCACTTAGTGGTGTGGAGACCCCAATGCCACTCACACCCGTGGTACTTATTCCCCAGTTCACCTCCAGGAAGGTACCCTGAAGCCACCCCCAAAGTTGCTGGAGAGCAAGGGGGAACTTCTTGGCAAGCAATTCCAGCCTCGCACTGTTGTGCTAGGGAGTTTTTGCAATTGAGGATGTTGATGATATAGTAGGAAGAGATTAGAACAGGACTGAGAACCCATAAATCCGTCCCACTATCCGATGATCATATTCGCAGTGCAGAACGAGTCTTGCAACTCTGTCAAAGGCAAGCGAGACTTGCCTAGGGGGAGCCACTTTGTTGACAAAGCAGCAGGAAAGTAATTTCAGTGCAAGGAGACACCTTGTGCAGATACTTGTTTTTGCAGGTCTGAGGCCAGCCTTTGTTGTTCTGACATGATGGAGTAGCTGACCAAGTGTTGTGATGTCAATAATTCAGCTGTGTTTTTAACATAATCTACGTCATCTGGTTTTACATCTGACTCTGTGTTTGCGTTACAGGAATATTGCGGCAAAATAATTCACTGGAAGAAGTGTTTGCCAGGCTATTGAAAATATAGGTGAAAAGTCCATCTTTAAATTCAGGTATGCTATTTTTTGCTGGGATTTTCATTCTAAGTTTCTAAGGCATTGCAATAAAGACAGAGAATGGACCGTTTTTGGCCAGGAAAATTACCTATTTATATCATATTAACACCCACAATGTTGTGGGTGCTGTGCAATTTTACGAAGCTTATATATAGAAAGCTCTTTATGTATAAATATATTTGTATATTTGTATATAAAGTTCATTCCAAATCTAATAACTTTTTACATAGTATGTATATTCAAGAAAAATACCTGGAAAATTTACAAATTAAGAAAAATACAGAAACTCATGAACAATGTTTGGTTTAAATCAATAGTTTCAGTTTTTGTATTATCAGCAGGATTCAGAGACAGCCAGATTTTTCTGCAATGTGCAGTTTATGGTATGTTTTGTTTACATTTTGTTAAGTGTTTTTCTTCATGTCCCTTCATTCTGAGTTTCAATTAATCACTGCATTCCCAAGGGAAGCTGAAACCTGTTTTGTTTTCTGGGGAATACTTCTTCACCAGGGGTCCCAGCCCAGTTCTCATATCCCACTCCAAATTAGTTTTGCTGTTTATTTTACAGGTACAAGTGGGCAGCTTCTAAACTGCTGGTATACTTGTTGTTTCATAACTTCATTTTCAGGCATTTACCTGCTGCAGTTTGGAGTAGTATTGAATTATGCACTTCTATAACTAGGTTTTGAGCGACCACCAACACATCTGGCTTCCATATTTTTGCAAAGGCGTCCCTTCAGTTCAAAATCCAATATTAAGTCTTTACATCAGCGACGGAACACAAGACCTACTCTTCAGTTAGCTTCATCAGGAATCATATTTTTAGAAATACAATATATCTTTATGGAAGTAGAAGGACAGGCTCTGTGTTTTAAACTGCAACTCAAGTACTAAATCATGTCTGAAGTTGCAGCTGATTAGTACTTGTCACTTCAAGCTTCCTTCCTCCAGTCTGAGATCCTACCTTGTCATTTCTCTCCAGATCCTTGCTCCTGCTAGCCTGCAGTTTGAAAGAACAGCTTGAAGATGGGAGTTAATTCTCAAGCTAATGGTCTTCTGGTGATCAAGGTAGGAGCAGCCTGAAATAGGCAAGTCTCTGTGTTGTCGTGGCAGGTTACCCTTATTGGCCTCATCTGGGGGATGTGGCTGTGGTACGATAATAGCAGCTGCCTCGTGTGGTAGAGATGGGCTTTCAGATAATGCCTTTTGCATTGCGAAAACATGGGGTCAGAATTTAAAGACATTTAAGCATGCCAAGATTTGGACAGGCAGAAATGAGATTTTAAAAATTCATAGGTACCTCATTTAGATATTTAGAAGCTTTTAAAAAGCTCACTTATGGTCTACCTACTCAAATACACCTTAAAATCAGGTCCTTAGGGCAGGACAGACTACTGTTTGCAAATAATTGTTTCGTCAAATGCTAATTTTTTTCCTCCCGTTTGTAAGTTATCCAGAAATATGTCCCTTTTTAACAACAGCAAAAGAGTAATAAAATTATTTTAAATGGTTGGCAAGCAGTATTGTGGACATTTTTGAGTTATGAATTGCCATTTGTCAGCTGTTTGTAGTAAGTATTTAGTTGACTCTTTGATGTAGGGTTGGTGTTTGGCTTCCTGAATCATAAGTTCTGCATTATTTTCCTGGAATGGATGATGTCACTTTATAAATGAATTCCGTTTCCATAATGAATTTTCATCATATAATACATTTTGTTTGTTTTGTTTAAAAAGGCTTCAGTAAGTGAGGCTCAAATTAGCTGTTTGGGATCAGTTGTACAGAGAGCACTTTGGTCTTCCAAATGCTAGTAACAACCAATTAGCAAAGGGACAGGAACAAAGTGATTTTAAACCTTTTGCCTTTCTTTTGCTCAATGTTTTACATTTTATGGTTTATGATTACTTTTATCAGTTCCGTACAAACATTAACTAATTAGACTCTGGAGACTGCTGTGAAACTGGTAAACCTGGTGTTTTTCATCCTGTTTTACAGTGGGGAAACACCTGGATGGAGACACACAGAGGTCCTACACCGGGGGAGCTGCAGGGACAGGTTGAGCCTGCAGGATCTGGTGCCGTCTCTGCCCAGGTCAGACCGCCACGCTCTCTCATGGTGCTTGAAACGCTGCCGGTTGATAACATACGGCCACATAGAAATTTTCTGCTCAGAGTCTTTAAATTTTCTTCTCAATGTGTTAACTTTCCATGGTTTTTTGTTTTTATGGTTTGGGGTTTGTTTTTTGTTTTTTTTGGGTTTTTTTTGTTTTTTTTGAAACAGGTCAGAAGACAGTAATTCTCATCCTTGAAAACTAAAAATGTTTTATTATTTTAAAAATAGTCTTTTAGCAGATCAGAAAGTGTAACCTCTTTTTACATCACACGTAGAGAAGATAAATCATTGAATGCCTTAATTTATAAGTACCCATTATATTCTAGCTTCATTGCCAGTATCTATTTACACATTTCCCACAAAGAAATTAAAATAGAAGAACATATTGTTCCCCAGACTTGTTGATTGACTTACTGATTTATGAGTTTGGTTTCTGAGACTCAACCAGAGCCTTTCCCATTGCACTAAGAGTCATGGAAATAATGGAACAGAAATACCACATGGCTAAGCCATGCATGCTTTCTGTTTAAGCAATGTCAGGCTGACCTTGAAATGTTCAAATTTCCAAACATTGAAACCTCCAGCAGACCACACAGGAAATAGTTGCTCTACAGCAACCAAGACATAGAAGAAAACCGGTGTTAAAAAGAACCATCCATTCATTTTTCTTTCAACACTAACAATTAAATTAGCTTAAGCATAGTACAGCATTGACAAAACCTTCGCTGATATTGAATGTTTGGAATTTAAATTTCATGGTAACCTTCAGGTCCACTGGAGAAAATGTACAGTAGATACCCTGTGCAATCCGTCCTGTTTCCTTTGCCTACAGCAAGAACACCATTCCAGGCCATGCCTTTTCTTTTTTTTTTTCTTTTCTCATTTTTCTTCCCCCACTTGTTTTTTTGTTATTTAGCAGTGTGTACTTTTACTATATAGGTTTCCTGCAGGTATTGCCTGTTTATTTTTAGCACAGCTAATGGTGTGCTTACTTACAACATAACAGCCCTGCCTTCTGAATAAGGGGAATGACTCACATTCATTAAAATGAATCTTGATACATTTGGCTACTCATATAAAACAGAGGTGCATAATGTGGGGGAATTAGAGGACACAGAATTCATTAATCCATGAGGTGGCAGTGATGCCAAGCAGAGACAGGCATAAATTTCTCATATGTATCTTGGTGACAAAGTGGTTGTTTTGGGAAAAAATAAAAAGAAGCCTGGAACTTGTCAACATTTAACTCTTGGAGGGGGATGTTCCACAGGTTGAAAAGAAAAATGGATTTTGAAAATCAAGCTGATACAGATTTTTAATACGGACGTTCATGTGACATCTTTGTATTTTTCATCTAATTTTGAATTTTGGTAATCTTTCAGACTGCCTTGATTCAATAATGTCTTTCCTTTGGAACAACTTAGCCTAGCAAAAATTTTACTGGTGCACAAACTGAGAACAAAATCCTTTATATGAGTAGGGGGTTTGGCCTATAAATAGCACTGCAAGAGGTGACATCAGCTTTATGCTACGTGCTGATTTTGATTGTGTTTGGGTTGTGAGCAAGTCAGCCACTTCTGTTTAAAATAATGGTGTGGCCAATACAAATAGTTGCTGATGTTGATACTTGGGCAAAACAGAGTAAGAGACAGAGAGAGCAAGACCTCTGTGTAACTTTTATCTAAGAAAAATAAAGCTCTCTAACCAGCATTTATTTTAGACCAAACCACTCATTGACTTCAGGAGCATTTGCAGCGTGCAAGGGAGATGAAAGTGGTCCAGCATTTTGAAATTGGGATGCTTTCCATAATGCTTGTCCTTCAAGGCTGCGTGAGTGTGGGAGAGGGTCATTTCCACACGCTGGCGGTGCTGTGACTCTACTGAAACAGGACATTTGCCTCACTAAATGTTACACCAAACACATGGGATTTTATAAAGGCAACTCGCCTGTGTACCCTTCTCACGTCTTCCAGTAGCTATGACAATATGTTCAGTGTTGATACAGCTTAATATAGACAAAATAATACATAATCACTAATAATTTGCATGTAAGTAGCACTTTTTATGCAGTGTCTGGTAGGCATATTACTGACTTAAATTGTCTGGGTTTCCCAAGTCTTTTTTGAGACAAGTAAGTGAAAGCTGACATTTACAAAGTCGGAGGGTTGAAGACAGGCAACTAAAACTGCACCAAAGCCTCAGAAAGAGCATTCTGTATTCAGAAATCCGGCAGCTTCCAACACCATTCAAGCAGTTTGTGGAGGAAATTTTCCAGCTTGAGATTTTTGGGACATAGTAACAACTTTGAGAATCTCCATTTGTTCTTTGTGTCCCAGTGCATCCACAGACACAGCCCTAATGGGGTGGCTATGCAAGAAAACGACATCTGTTGTGGACAAAACCCACCCCTGCTATTCTTCACTTCCCTGCTCTACAGAGAAATGCAAAGCTGAGGAAGAACAGGCTGAGTCTGAACTGTGTAGCAGCATGGTGTCACTGGTGGTGAGCTCTGAGATGTAGGAGTCACTTCTGCTGTGGATAATGTGGAACCTGAATCTTGCAGCTTTCCTATTGCTGCATAAGATTTACCTCTTGAACTTGTATTTTACTCAGCTTCTAATGGCCGTGCCAGGGTGCTTCTCGCCTAACAAATACATAGGCAGTGACATATAACTCAGCGTCTTCAAAGACTCCTTTATCCTGAAGGATAATTGTTTTTATTATTTTAAATTATGTAATAATGCCAAGACACTACAGTAATGGATCTCCTAAACCACATACACTGTAATAATGATTCCCCTTTTATTATGTCTCTCTAGGATGCTTAAACTAATCATCTCTGGAAAGCTTTCTCTGCACCAGATGCAGCTAGCGAATGGTTTTGTTATTCCCCACACTACCAGCATCTAATCCATGAAGCCGGGAAAGACTACCCAGAGAAGAAGCAAATCAGCATTGATCACCGAGGGACTAATTTCCAACTGGGTGGATAAATCCCCTCTATCTCTCCTAATGTTCTTCCTGGCCCAAGGCACCTTGATGAACCACTGGCCTCCCTCCAGCCTGCTGTGAGAGGAAGTAAGAGTCACAGGGAGATGATTCAAGGGAGCAGTCTCATCCACTGCACCCAGACTGCTTAGTTTTATTGAGAAGCCCAACACCAGTTCTCACTGCCAAATCTGTCTTGTTGAGATACACACAAGCTGAAGTCTAGTCTTATCACGTGTCAAGGACAATAGCAAATCTTTTTCAGCTAAAACCATGAAACGTCAGGAGTTTGCTGAGAGTGGAGTTAGGTCCGTCTTCCCTCTCCTGCTGCACTCACACGAAGAGCAGGTCCCTTCATTTCAGCTTTTGTGGCAGGTATGATGCCTAAGACCTCAATTATCTTGGGAAACAGAAACTCCGCAGATCCATTTGCCTCCAAAACATGAGCAGGTGATGGCTAAACTTGGGAGAAGATAACCAAATACTCTGTTCTTCCAGCTCTGTCTTCAGGGGTTGGGCTGGTGCTGGGTGCCCTGGCAATGGGTGAGGATGCCTCATGTGGGGGAAGGATCTCCGTGACATGACCGAGATGGGTGCTGCACAACCGTGTGGCCCATCAGCTCTTCAAACGTGTGTGGCAGTATTACACATGGAAAGACAACATTATGGATAGATGTTACCCAAGGAATCCACTTCTCCATTTCGGCCCTAGCATTGCTACACAGTTTTATAAACTAGGGATTTCCAGGAAATAGCATGCTAGAAGCCCTTCTCCTTTATGTATGAAACCAAGAACAAGCTTTTTGCAACAGGACAAAATGGTACTTTTAGGTACTAGGGCAGGAAGTCTCTTCATTTTAATGAATTCATGGCATTTTTTGTGAGACTGTGTTTGACCCTTTGCTTTTTTCTTGGGTCTGGGTCTCCCCCTTCCCTTCCCTTCCCTTCCCTTCCCTTCCCTTCCCTTCCCTTCCCTTCCCCTTCCCCTTCCCCTTCCCCTTCCCCTTGCCTTTCCCTTTCCCTTTCCTTCTTCTTTCTTTACTTTTCCCCACCCCCCTCCTCCCAAGCAGCATGTAAGTATCTGTGTCTAGCTCAAATATAATGTTGAAAAAAAAAAAAAGGATGAATTTTCCGACCTTTGCGAGTATATTGGAAAGCAGAAAGCCCTCTTAACAAGCTGATATTTTACGGAAGTTGAAAGAGAGCTAGACACTTATGAATATAACAGCAACTGTAGTCATACTAGCAAGAATTAAATTATAAGGTAATCAGTCTTCAAGCTATGAGGCCCTTCCAGAAGATTCTACCATTCCTAACTATTCTACCACTAATATTAATATAATGTAATATAATATAATATAATATAATATAATATAATATAATATAATATAATATAATATAATATAATATAATATAATATAATATAATATAATATAATATAATATAATATAATATAAAATAATATAATATAATATAATATAATATAATATAATATAATATAATATAATATAACATATAGAGAGGAATTTGGATAAAACCGTGTCCTTTAAAAGGCACACCACCATTTCAATCTTGCTCCTTGAGAAAATGGCATTTATGATAGTCTGAGACTTCCTACTCTACTCATGGAAGCATGGGAAAAAACACACAAACTAGAAACACGAGGGGTCCAGAACCTTTTTAAGTTGCTCTGGCATATGTTAAGAAATATGGTTAGCTTTTCAATATTGAAATTGGGGGCTGTCAAAAAAAAAAAAACAGACCTCAGAACCTGCCTTCTGGAAGTCAACAGCTGCGAAACAGCTAAGTTAAACGCACAGATGAGCCTCCGCCTGATAAATGTTTGGCTCAGACAGGCTCTCTAGCCAGTTACTCCCATTATACCTAAAAGCACGGCTCCGTTTTCCTCCTCCCACAGGCACACTGACATTGCTCAAAATATTTGTTTAGCCCAGTTGCTGATGATAAATTTTCCCTGCCTAGCCATTGTGGACCTGTATATCTGTTTTGTAATTAACAGTTGTTCTTTCATACTCAGAAGTAGTAATGGATAATTGGGGAAATGTCTTGAACTATTATGACTGGTCTATTATGTCTTCATGCTTCTATTTTCTCTGGGACGCTCTTAGCTGTGAGTTTTTGTTCCGGAGGGCTCTGCTGATTGCCTGACACAAGGCAATGGATTTTGCCCATCCCAGCCAGCAAGGCAGAGTGCTGCTTTTACTTGCAGCTATCCTTCCTAAAACAATAGCACATGTATTGTTCGGGAGGATTGCAGCTCATGTACGAACAGGATGACATGACAGTAAGAGGCCAAAGGGACAGCCTGCTCTCTATAAGTTCATCGGGGTGGTAAACACAAGAGAAGAGAGGGAGAGAAGCTATTTACGCTACAGAACAATGTTGGCACAAGAACAAATGGGTCTGAATTGGCCACGAATAAATGTAAGCTGGAAATTAGAAGAATATTTCCAACCCTCAGCACAGTGAGGCTTGGGAACAGCCTTCCCATTGGGGGCAAGAAACCTAACTGGGTTTAAGATGGAACTTGATAAATTTATGAAAAGGATTGTATGTTGTGGTTGCCTAAGACAGCGGGGGACTGGACACGATGACGCAGGATGCCTTTTCCAGGCCTATGTTCTTCACAGCAATAACAACAATTACTCTTTCACATGTGTGTTTTTCAGGGCCTTCTTTTCAAGTCTAGGGCTGCACTCCTATTCATAACCATGTTGAAGGAATTTAGGTTCAAACGTTGACTCAACCTGGCAGCTTTCTTGCACCAGACAGTGGTGCTGCATTGTGACCATGCCCAAACTCATTCTGGAAATGAAACATAGCCTCCATTTTTTTAAAAATTATATTATTTTCTGCAACCAAATTTTTATGGTGCTCTTACTGATTCCTTTTTGGTTAAGGTGCTCTTACTGATGCAGAGACTGCTATGCAAATTTGGCACAGCTTGTCATTTCTCATCAAGAAAAGCCTAAGACTGGAATAAAAGGGAACCTCCAAATCAGGGTGAAGGTGCATTGGCAGAAGAGTTTCAGGCAGCTTAAACAGCTTATCACACACGTATACTCAGAGGACGCGATAAAAATAGTTGTTCATGCTCATAAATTGAAATTGTTGCACAGTGATGTTAAAGACTTCTGTATTAGCCAACTGAAATTTAAAAGTGTATTTAACATTAGGATTTCTGTATAATAAATGTAAGACAAGCTCATCATAATGTTTTTGTAGTAGGAAACAGTGGTGTTATAATTCCAATTTCTCTATTATTTTGTTTCAGGAAATGCAGTTATTGCATTGTTTTTGTGCTAAGTCACGGGCTAGGGTTAGTAAAGACACTTCCTTAATCCTATCAGACTTCCTCCAAATTATGGCTGTGTTCGATACTGTTGAAGTCACACCACCTGAATGTCAGGAATTGCGTAACAACACATTCCTATAAACACTTGAGTTGTTAGGTGGAGCTTCAGTTCACAAAGATGATTGCTCCTTAGAGGAACTTCCAATTATATGCTGATTATTACCTGAACAAACTACTTACAACTCCAAAAGGGTCATGATCACTTCAGCCTCTTTAAGCAAAGCTGTTCTGCACTTTTACAGTGTTCAGCAGACGTAGACCTCTTCAGATGTATTTTTCATGGCAGAATAGCCTGCCCACCTCAGCATCCTGCTCCAGACAAGAATGGGGAAATATTTTTCACAATACCAGAGGTCTCTCTCTTTCTGGTGACTTCTGTGGGTAATGCAGTACAGCAAGCCCATGTCACATATGGTACTTTATTAGCCACTTTAGAAATCTGAGATGGTTGCATATTACGGTTATCCATCATCTTCTCATTGAGCTGCGTTTGGTGTTAGTTCTTAGCTGGTATTTGTCATCTCTGTTTTGGAAAGTCTACAAAAGGTTTGTGAAAAAGTTGGAAGGCGGTTGGTCTTCTCTGTCTGCCAGTTGTGCCATTCATAAATTAGGGATAATTATATTTACCTCCTTTGTAAAGTACTTCGAGGTGCAGCACACGAAAAGCAGCAAATAAAAGAGGTTGTGATTAGTCGTTACTTTATGTTATAAATACAACAGGTTGATTCAGAGCTACATTAACTTGAATCTGGAGTTCTATAAAACTTTATTAAATCAAGAAGGCCAGTAATCATTTTACAAACACTATCTTCTACAAGGCTATGCTCACTCTACAGAGACGAATTCCAGATGCTTCTCCAAAAGAGCTACATTGTGCTTTGTCTCACAGAACCTGGTGTTCAAAGTGCCACAGACAAATGTCTTCCAAGCACCAAGGGCCAAGCAGGTAAAGATATTTGTTGGCTACTGGGAGTCTACACAGACCAATTTCAAAGGAAGTTTCTCGAAAAGTAACAGGCTGCACCAGACCTCCAAGCCATTTTTGTCTGGAAGAGTAGTCATTAGCAGCAGCAATGATAACCAGATAAAAAATGTTCAATGTCACAAGGTCATTTGTGCATTAGAAAATAATTCACCAAAGAATCATCTTATTAGGAATACAGATTTTACACCAGGAATAAACATAAGTTACCGTATACATAGTAATGCAGTATAAGCAGTGGTTACATATCACCATATTTCCATACCAATGTACAACGTATTCTCTCATGATGGTCAGAAACAATAATTTAAAATTCCTGGGCATTAACAAAACCTTTCTGTGTCCTGTGTCTCATTTCCTTACTGTAAGGTGGGTACTTAGATCTGCACATATCAAACCAATAGTTTTTCTATAAACTCAGTTACATCTACATTTACAGTTCTATTTATTTTCATTTAGGTTTCTGTTTGAAGACTGCATGCAATTACAACGTCCATCAGTAAGTAAGACAAAGGCCATTAATGTGTCAGATATTGTACAATGAGAGTAACATCACTGGTTTCAGTAAGATGATACAGTCATGCTGGCTGGCACTAACTCCTCCATCAGCTTTTACACTGTTACAAAAAACATACCGATGCAGTAGGAAGGTGGGATTTACCACAGCAGATCAGCTCAGTGTTAGGTAAAATAAACTTCCTTAACACTCAGTGATTCAACCAATGCAGGGTGAGCACTCTGGTGGAGACACAGTATCACCCTCATGATTTGAAAAAGATGAAGTTTGATTCTGCTTTTATTGGACTCAAAGGTGAAAAGCCATGTGACAGCTAAACTCTAATTCACCCTGTGAACTGCACGATGCCAGAGTGGGATGTCGGCAGTGTCATAAAATCACACAGCTATTTAAAAAAAAAAATAAAAATCCAGGGATATATTTAACTCTTTGACCTCCAGCAGTGATAAATTGCAGAGGCAGGAGGAAATGGACATATTTTAATTGGTACATTTCAATCTGAGGTCTTATCACCCTGTTTCCAGAAGACTTAAAACCCAAATGAGCATCCATTTAAAAACAAGTAAAAGGACATGTGTGAAGTACCATTCCTTACATGCTGGCTGTTGACTTTGTAAAGAAATCTCTTTTGCAAATTTAAAGCAAATGAATTTCTATACAGTTTAGGATTGTATCCTGATGGAAGGAAAAGATGAAATCAATGTGTTATACAGACCTATTTGGACAAGCTCTACCAGCTTTTGGAATTTATATGATATTAGCAAGCAGTCAGCAGCCAGAGGCTTTTGCCTTTAAATGCTGTTTTATGCCACCTATGACTCACAGAATTAATTAAACTGGTCTAACAGGGTATTATGCAATTAATTGACTGTTGAACCAAAAGGTTCTTTTAATATTTTTCTTTATTCATCAACATCCTGTATTTATTAGTAAGGACATTGCCTGGTGACAGATCTCAGCTGCAGATTTCTTGAGGTGATACTGTCACTTGTTTTCAAAACAGCAAGTGGAACAGACAAGAGAACAAATGCTTTCCCTGTACTTTGAACTCTGTTACTCCCCAAAAATTTCACAGTAGCATCATTCTATCTGTATGTCTGCTAAGCAGAAGCAACATGCTTTTTTTTTTTTTCCTTTTTAATACAGCTTAACAGTTGTCACTTGGCTGATAATTTGCATTCTTAATGTTTCAACTTGCAGTCATCATCGTTGAGCTGGCCCTTCACAATCTTAGGGCACTGATGTGATTTGAAGTATTTAACCTCTTGGATCAAGGGAACTGAAGCTTTGAATTTAAAACAGGAAAAACAAACTTTACTAAGATTAAGCAGAATGGAGATTTGCATGCTACTAAAGTATTTGTATAAAGTGCTAGTTTCCTCCCATTAAAGAGGCACACTGGGAATGGCTTTCTCAGCTGGAAGTATTGTTATGTGTACGTAGCATACATCCCCAGGGAGAGATGCTACATATGATTTACTTCCAGTTTTACAGTTAGATTCACTCAACATAGATTGGGAAGCTGCTTCCAGCCTCAGAACAGTGGGGAAATGCCGCTAAGTGGAGTGGAGCAGAGTCAGGGCAGGGTCCTGTCCTGGGGTGGCTCATCAGTGTCTCTGACTAGAGGGTATCCTATACATATACAGCTGAGATAAATAGTATCTTGTTTGCAAAATGCATCCCACTCTCAGAGTATTGTTACATTTAGAAATAGTTTTTATGACTCTCCTATTTAGGGTAAAATATTACAGTTGAGATAAGCACATAGAGGATACATTTACATACCCAATAGGGTGCCTGTGATAGGAAACACCATATACATTGGCAGCAGATGAAATGCTAGATGTGGGGTTTTATAAAAAAAAGTTATGGTTTGGAAAGACATTTGAGAAGAATCCTAACGGAGACCCATGAACCATTTTAACCTTGGCAGAACAGTGTCAGCTGGCATTAGGCTGTATCACAGTGATAATGCGACACAGAGAGAGTCGCCTGGCCCGTCTCCGCAGTGCCTGTTATGTAAGGTGCTGTCTACCCTCCTGAGCAATTTTGGGATTTTTCTCCCGTGGAAAGTGACAGTTCCCAAGCCAGGTGATGCCAGAGGTGGCAGCACCTGTCTTGGGCTGCAGCAGCACCGGTTAAGGTTCTGCTATAGCTGTACCTCCCAAAGAGAAAATGGGTATTATATTACAGGAGCGCTAAAGCTCGGGAGCTGCCTTGTTCGCTGCACAGGTTGGTTTGTGCTTTGCCAGTTTTACCAAAGTTCTTTGGCCCCAGCTGCCATGGCGAATGACAGGGCTCTTCCTCTTCAGTGAGGAAGCGACTCGTACCATCTGGAAAAATGACTGAATAAATCTTTCATCACCAGTGGGATTTCCCTGCGTCATACCAGTGTTTGAATGTCACCCCGAGAAACACCAAGAACTGCAGAACGCAGATATTCCCAAGAGAGATCTTCCCCTTTCATGAAGTGTCCTGCTCACAAGCAATATTTTCATACTTCCCCTGGGAGGCAGTTTCTTCAGACTCCTTGTCCAGCCTCTGGCTCTTGGCAGGGGTGGAAGCAGCAAGTTCCATTTTTCGAAGCTGAGGGTTACTAACTACTCCCCCAGCGAAGGACAGGTACCATCTATCTTCTCTGTTTCTAAGTGACTACTCTACAAAACCCAGAAGGCTTGGAGAAAAGTTCCCATAACTTACTTCAAAAATGGCACTAACAAATATTTATTAATACTCAAATTGCATGTTTCAGCTCAAATTATTCTTTTGAGCTGCAAAGAGTGAGAAAGAGCAGAGAAAACCAGACTGGCTTTACCGAGGGAAGTCTGTGAAGGGTTCATCCGCCAGCACCTTCCAGCAAAGCCCCCAGGAGGTCTGCGGTCACCTGGGAAGTGTAGTCTTTTGCTGCAGCTTTTCTCGGCTGAAAGTCTAGTCTGTCTAGTGTGCAATTTCATACGCACTGATTCTGCAGTCTCCACTGTGATTTGCTTAAGCATTGGCTATAGATATATAGAGAGATTGGCTATAGATATAGCCCAATTTAACATTTGTTTTCTTATCCCAGTATGGAAAAGCGCAAAAAGTTTCAGTAAGTTATTTTACATCGTTCATTAAATTATTAGAAAAATAGGTCATACTGAGTTCTCCAGTTCTTCACTTCTTCTAGTAAGTCTCCTCATCACTAGACTTACGTAGATTTCAGCCTCGACACAGTCCTCACTCTATTTCTCTTTCTAGCTTCGCAGTCCAGAAATAGCTATTAACAACAAAACAAGCAGAGCATTAGCCCTCACTATGCTTTTTCAGAAAAACACCACTAAGTGTCATCTCTGTCACAGGACTTCCACAAATAATAAGACTTCCAAAAGTCTCATTTTGACAAAGCAATGGTAAGTCACAGCAGAGAGGGAACTGAATGGCATTTCAACATCATTTGCACTCAACTACTTTTACAAAGCATAATTAGAAATGTTGGAATGCTTTCTGAATTTTCTCTTGCTGTCCTCATATATAAGGATGTCCAACAGCTGGTTTCACAGCCTCTTTGCGGATGTTGCTAGCATCAAAAGAAGAGACATTACACACTGTAGTCGTGGAATAAAAGTCTGCTTGCTCTTAAATTAGCAACTATTGGAGAGGCCATTGACTATCCATAAGGCTAGTACTGGCAGTCAGAACTGATCTGGTCAGGATTTAAGATAATGGACCCACAGTCTCAACAATTCTGGTCATGTCTTGCTGCCAGTGAAGGAGAGCTACCTCTGTGATTAGTTACACTCACATAACGTAGTGTCTAATTGCTAGTCCCAGTACTCCTTTGCATCTCTGAGGATTTGTTTTGACCCTTAATGCTTCATAAATTCTTTTCCCTGTAAGATCATCAGAGACAGTAAGAGACAGAAACTCCCAGATAAGGTGACATAATTGCTTTCTCTGCAGATCGAGCTTTAATAGAGCTGCAGTCACAGATATTATTTAAAATTTGTTACAAGAGTCCCCACTGTCAACAAGGAGAGGAAAAAAATTATTATTTGTGAACTTCAATATTCTAAAATAAAGGAAGCGAATAAAATAGCTGACAAGACGGTAAAAGCCTATTGGCCTTTGTGATGGATCACCAAGAACTTGCTGAAACACCAATTGACAGACATTATATAAAATCCAAAATAATCAAATAAATGAAGAACAAGTTGAGAATCTATAACACTGAAATCAGCAGAAAAGACCCATTGACTTGAGTGGAAGGAAAACCTGGCCATTAAGCAGCAACTTGCCACAATCATAATATAAAACCTAATAATGAAATCATAAGGCCCCTTACATTTTATTGTTCCTGTATTTCTGTCTCCTCCATTGACCCATGAATGTGACAACTGAATAATTTTCATTCCTAAAGCAGTCCTCATCAATAATGGAGTTGATGTAAGTTTTCAAACTAGACCCGATGACATGATTATTAATTATAACATTTTGATTGTTCATTGTGGCTGGTGGTTCTGGTTACTGCACCTGCACCTTTGGGATGGAAATGGTGCAAGTTTAACTCAGAGCCTTGAAGCCCAGATGCTTTCAAACTGCTTCTTCACATGGATTTAATTATTCAGCAGTCTAGGGCTATGCCCAAGGTTTCTCAGATGCTTGGGCTGCAACGAACATGCCATTGTACGCTTTCCTCAGACAGGTGGGAAACACCCCTGCCTGGCAGGGAGGGGAGAAAACTCTCCTGCAGCAATTTTGACAAAAGGGAAAATTATTACAATCCACTAAAATTTTTTTGACCTGAAAAGAAAGAAGGACAGAGAAACATGTACATATTATGCTGCAATATGACCACCAAAAGCTCGGCCAATGATCTTGCAAAAACGCTGGAAATACTTATTTCTATTTTTCCTACAGTCTCAGGGCAAGAGAATTAGGTCCTTTTGTATTATTATTTTATGCTGGTATGTTGCATGGAAGTTAGTCCAAGGGAAAAAAGGTTATAGAAAGTGATTCTAAAATTTATTCCTGGGTCATTGTTATTGTTGCTATTTCTAACATCTTAGCAGGTCTGCAAAGCTACTCAGAGAGCAGCTGCTTCTTGCTTAATTTCACAAACAGTATTATAATTTTAAATGTATTATTGCTTATCTTTTTCAAATTTCATAATCACATCATCATACAGTTTATACCCCAGAGACAGGGATAATATTCCAATCCCAAATGATGATTGTCAATTTCTGATAGTAGCGGAAGGTCTGTTGTGCATAACTTCTACCGCTCTTGCTATTTTTTATTTTGAGATCATGCCATTGCCTCGTGTTAGGCAGGATTTTCTTCTTTCAGTTCAGTTCCTCAGCAAAGCAACCATCTGAAGTACCAACCAAATTATGTGTGCAGCCTCCTCCATCCACCCTTTCAGCTGACAGTGGAAGAGAACTAGATGGTTTCCCAAATACATACGAGTTTCTGTAGTTTCTGACCATCTTAATGGCATCTAAATGCAATCATGTAAGAAGTCTATTTTCAGTCTTTCAGGACTGAGATAGGAGTATTGCATTTTTTAACATCCTGAAACAGTTAATATTTTACAAAATATTGAAAATTGCTGCTGTCAGACAAAACTAGATTAAAATAAACTGGATTTAAATTTGGAAGATAAGAGTTACCATCAACTTCCATGTTAAAGGAATTGCAGAGGATAAAGTCTCTTTAAGAGTCACAAAATGCAAAGAGCAGAAATATCTCAGTTATTTGTTTACTACTTCTGTTATATTGAGGTGGAAAGATGGACACACAAGCATACGTGTGTTTATTTTACTGCAGTTGTAGTGTTGTAAAACCTATGGAAGGATGGTAGGTCAGTCTGAAGGCAATTATATTCACATATGGAGCATGATTCTACTTTTATTTGGACTAACCACATGCTAAGAATTGTGGTATTTCAGCTATTCTGGTCTTGTTAAATCTGTCAGGTAGACAAGTCATCTTGTGAACCATACTTAGCACTTTTCATCAGGTAGACATCTGTGCTGGAGGATTTTATTTGCCACTGCTATGTCTTGTAATTCTCCTTCTGACAACAGAGAACAAAATGGTTGATGAAAATGAATGAAGTGGTATTTCATAATCATATTTAATGCCCTCCACCCACATGCACAGGAGACTGCTCAAGAAAGAGCGAAAAAGAATAAGGTCACTTACATGAGCTAGATAATTTGAAACGAAATATATATGAATGAATCAATGATCTTGTAAATTTAGTCATTCTCTAGCAAGAGGAGGTGTCCTATCCCCAGTCCCTTTTGAAAAGTGTTCCTGTTATACTAACAAGACATATTGCGAAGATGCCTGGCAGAGCTGTCCCTTTGCATATGTCCTGCATGCCTGTTTACAAAGTCACTCTAGAGAAGTCAGGAGAGTCTCAATTTAAGAAAGTCCTCTCAAAACTAAATTAATAGTAAGAACTCTTTGCAATTACTCTTCAAGTCACAATTTAACATGTTAGATTTTGGGGATAAGTCAGCTGCAGGGGTTGTTAAATTCATGCACTTAGTAGTGCACTTCCATCTTACCTGCTAGTTGTTAATATGGATTTTCCATTGATTATCAGAAATAGACTTTCTGGGACTGTTCATTGTCACTGCTTTTTTTTGCCATTTCAGACGTTCCAATTTTCCTTCATTTATTCCTGTCATTTCACCTCATCTTCTACTTCTACAGCCAGTGAGATAATAATTTACACACATGATCTTTTCTCCTTGCAGTCGTATTGAATCAGTATGCTCTTTTCCCCATGCTCAGCCATATTGAATCAGTCACTCAGTCACCTTGCATCATGTCTAGGTGGGCAGCCAGGCGTATTTACTTCCACACTTACTCCCAGTCATATTTCATGACCTGTTCACTTGCACTCATTCATTACCGCTAACCTTAAGCAGCGGCAGCAGCGTTATCTCAAGAGAAATTTGATTCATATAGAATTACTACTGCAAACTCCCTTTTGCAGTTATATTTCTCTGATATTAATAAAGTACAAGTTGCTTTATTTTTCTCTCTTTGCAGGAAACAAACAAAGGGGTCGTGTTTTGTGAATGCCTCCTGTGCTCGTAACTTGAGCATATTAATGTGACCAGATGATTTCTCTTTTAGTGACTGTGTCTAAATCTGCATAAGCTTCCTAGCCAGCACACCTGGGACCAGACTGATTGTGACTCTGGAGATGGAATATACTATGATTGTATGCGCATATGCACATGCATATGTACACCTACATAATTAATAGTGTCCAAATAAGAGCTCTCATTCTTTTCCATTATTCCTCATTCATAAACAAGATGTCCAAGTTTCATCCAGAGAGATAATACAGCTTATTGGATCAGCTGATATAGTTGGAAAACTGACACTTCTTGAGCCACTGAAGCGCATTCAATATTTCCTCAAGTTGACACTTCTTGTGCTTTTCTCTGTAAATTTCTCAGGAATCATACCTTCGTTTATACCAGGCAAATATGATTATTCATCTACTGAGCAACAGCACAGAAAGAACAGTGTATATGCAGTTTTGTGAAGTATGTAGAGATTCAGGGCAGACAACTATTACCTATTTCTTTTCCTTGTGCAAACAAGGTCTGTGTTTTATGAGTGATCCCATGGAGAATATTTCAAAACAGGAATTAATTCATTAGTAGCAGCTACACTAGAATCCCAGCAGCAATTCTCTTTGCAAAGCTCTGCCACAACGTATTCTCAGCAGCACTAATGAGTGCACATCCCTCTTTCACACAGGAGCTCTATCTGATACTGCAAATCAACTGAAAATACAAACCTTTGATTACGGATAACACGGATAGCATCTTATTAGCAGTAGCAGCTGCTGATACAAGGTGACTGAGAGTAAGAGTGCTAATGCCATTTTTTCTCTCCCTTCTACTTTGTTCATCTGTCTTGTTCGCGTAAATGCTGTGATCACATCCATTTGCCATCTCTTGGCAACCTTCATTTCTCTTCCACATACACGACTGCTATTCTGTGACTTAATTTTGTCCACTGCATGTCCTGTTTTTGAGCTAGCTGCCCTACTTAGTTGCAATTACAACTCCACGTATCACTGATTAATAATTTCCTAGATGGATGTTTGTTATAAACTCATTCATTGATCTTACCGACTTGCCCTGAAATATTCAACACCTTATATATTTCTCTGTGTTAAAAAAACCACATTCTGTAAAGACTTTTTATTTCTGCGCTACACATCATTGTTAGCAGAATGCATTTTTTAAATACTTGAAGAGAGAAATGAGCCGATTCTTCAGAAAGTTATGAAATTCATGAGATGCTACAACCCAGCCTTGTTCTCTGATCCCCCTTTTCACAGGACTTGTGCTCTGAACACTTATATTACACTTATTCCTGGTTTTGCTGGAGTTTCTTATTCTACAGAACTCAGAATTTCCAATGAATGTACTTGTATTCTCTGTGTTTGTTTCAAGCTCAGACTTTTATTTCCTTGCAGCAGTTCCCTTACCACAAACATGAACCTCCCATCATTATCTCCTCAGATATAAATGTAGCAGGAGCTGTAAATGTCAAGTGCTTGACCATTGTCATGCTTATGAACCCCTCGTGGAAAGCTTCTTTCAGGCAGGCTCTAAACAATGCAAGTAGCATTAATATTTCTCACAAGCTCATGTTTCTCCTTACACTACTAGAATGCTCCTGCCTTTGCTGCCGTTACTTTGGCAATTCATGCTTCATATGGTGCCAGGAACTTCCTAAACTAAACCAAGATACCTCAAATGTGAATGTCATGATCATGAATCCAGGGAATCGCATCCGTATACAGGCAGAAGAGCTGCAGTGAAACAGTATATTATTGGCCAATGTGAGTAAAACTGACCCTGGCCTCTTGATTAAATATTGGAGGTAAATTGCAAGGACTCTTGCTGTACTCTGCTATCACAGTTAGTGGCAATATAAGATGTGGGCACCTTCCATGTTGCCAATCCCGTGAGGGGAGTTGAAAGGGTAAAATGAATGAAGAACCTTGCATACAGCCCTTCTACTCACCAGTACACACATTACAGTAGTTGTCATCATGACAGTAAATCTAAAACCAGGACATTGGCAGTGCCTGAATATCAAGGTCAATTCTCAACTGCTCCTCTAATTCTCATTCTCTAAATTCTATCCCTCTGCAAAGAGATTATGAACTTGTGACAGACAGCTGATTTCAAGGGTAGCACTGAATCCTTTATCAGTTAATTTAAAAGGTTATTTCAAGTCAGAGCCACGTTTTATATAGCCAAATTTAGGTTTCACCTAAATTCTTCTTCCTAAAGAAGAAATTATCAAAAAAAAAAAGGATATTCCTGAAGTTTGACATTCCATGTAATAATAAAGTCAGGATTGTTCGAACTCTGGAGGGGCGATTTACAATTTATCCAATAGGTAAATAATGTTTTTCTTAAGTAGCACTGACTGCTCATCTGCACTTGGAGGAGCAAAAATGCGAGACTTTCACTGCCCATCTTCTCTTTCTTTTCCTGTTTATTCTGCAGAAACCGAGCTCTGCATCTTGATTAAGAAAATGGTTGCTCCCTACATTTTACAATAGTTTGGCTTCAATGGTAAAAAAAAAATAAATCTCTCCTATGTGAGTCCCTGTGCAACACTGCAATATAGATTGTTATACCCTGGATAACAATAACTGTTGTAGAAGTTGTGATTAATATACATAAACATAATAGAGACATATTCAGATCAATGAGACAGCCTCGATGAGGATGATGATGACGATGAATGATCAATAGGAAGTGTTTCTCAATTCCAAAATCATGGATTGAATATCCAGGACAGAATTTGAACTACCTTGTTTTTAAACTGTTGTTGTTTTAGGCAAAGAACAAAATTTGGCCTCCTGTACATTATTTTTTTCTTCATTTTCTTGGGCTGTGTAATACTCAGGGCAGGGNTCAAGGGTAGCACTGAATCCTTTATCAGTTAATTTAAAAGGTTATTTCAAGTCAGAGCCACGTTTTATATAGCCAAATTTAGGTTTCACCTAAATTCTTCTTCCTAAAGAAGAAATTATCAAAAAAAAAAAGGATATTCCTGAAGTTTGACATTCCATGTAATAATAAAGTCAGGATTGTTCGAACTCTGGAGGGGCGATTTACAATTTATCCAATAGGTAAATAATGTTTTTCTTAAGTAGCACTGACTGCTCATCTGCACTTGGAGGAGCAAAAATGCGAGACTTTCACTGCCCATCTTCTCTTTCTTTTCCTGTTTATTCTGCAGAAACCGAGCTCTGCATCTTGATTAAGAAAATGGTTGCTCCCTACATTTTACAATAGTTTGGCTTCAATGGTAAAAAAAAAATAAATCTCTCCTATGTGAGTCCCTGTGCAACACTGCAATATAGATTGTTATACCCTGGATAACAATAACTGTTGTAGAAGTTGTGATTAATATACATAAACATAATAGAGACATATTCAGATCAATGAGACAGCCTCGATGAGGATGATGATGACGATGAATGATCAATAGGAAGTGTTTCTCAAATTCCAAAATCATGGGTTGAATATCCAGGACAGAATTTGAACTACCTTGTTTTTAAACTGTTGTTGTTTTAGGCAAAGAACAAAATTTGGCCTCCTGTACATTATTTTTTTCTTCATTCTCTTGGGCTGTGTACTGCTCAGGGCAGGGGCCTGCTATTTCTCTTTGCTCTGTAAAATCCCAAGCATGCTCCTGGGTCCTGTAACAGATAATAAAAACCAGTCCTAAAACCAGAGCAAGAGAACTGCTTTCAAACAAGGATTTTTATGCTTTGTATAGCACTGACTTCCATGTGTTTCTCAAAGTATTCCTTGTGAACTTAGCTGCCTTTCGTAATTACATTGCAGGAAAAGGAAACTACTTCATCTGGCTACTGTGCAAATGTAAGCTATTGTAATAAATGTGGTCTTTCTCCTGTGCACATAGTTTTTGACAGCATCTTTCTTACCCGTTTATATGCAGTTGCTGTCCTATTTTTAGATAAATTACCATTGAATAATTGCAGTGCAAGGCGAAAAATCAATTAAATGGAAATTACAGTTATTTGTTTAAAAATTCACGTAATATTTTATATCATGAGTCTCTCAGGTGACAGGTCAAATAGGCTAATCAGCAGCCAGTTTTCTTTGCAATCCTGATTCAAATCTGCCTTTAGCAGGAGCGATAGAAGAAGAGTCCCAAATGCTCGCTTCTGGTCAGTGGCAAAGATGTGGGGAATTCTGTGAAATTGCAAAAGTTATAGGCACTTACCCCTGCTTTGCTACTAATGCATCTTATTGCACCTGGAGAACATAGATTTTACCTAGCAAAGAACTGCACTGTGTGCCCCTGAATGAACACATCTGGCTTTTCAGCTCAAGCAGAAGTTTCAAATGTCTCAGGCTGAACACTGTGTTACACCATCTTTTAGGATCCAGATTTTTCAGCCAAAACAAAGTAGTCCTTGCCTGTCCTCAAGGCAATGTCTCAATTTCTCCAAGTCCCCTCTTTCCCAGTGAAAAATGTGGTTTTCCAATTCCTCCTCATTTCCTGCAAGCATCGTAATTGTGAAGCAATTATTGTAATGAAAAAAGTAAAGATCCACATCTTTAAGTGTAAAATATGATATTGACATGTCCATGATACCCGTATTGAAAAAGTAATGAGAATTTTGCTAATTCAGTGGTTTGGCTTTAAAAAGTTATTTCAACTAATCCAGAGCTTGTTAAGAAAATGTAAAAAGTGGCACCTTCCAATTAAAATACCTTTTTATAAAAACAACCAACCAACCCCAAACCAATAGGTATAACTAAACCTATCTTACGAACTATCTACAGAAATGTGAAAGATTACTAGAGAATAGTGTATACGTATTTCATTCTCTCATTTGTAACTGCCCTCTTTACAATGAGGAAGTTTGCTTGGCTATGCTAAATTGCTTACTGACTCGGTATATATTATTTTTTCCTGTTGTTGAAATGCAGTTTGCAGCTCCAGACCTAATTACTGATGGCAATACAATTTTTTTTATACCCAGTTGCTTTTCTCTAAACAAATAAAGGATATAGTTCTTTGCTGTACTGTAATTGATGTCATGGCGACCTCAGACAGGTCCACAGCGAGATGATTTCAGCTTGATGCAAAACAGATAAATGTTTAAGGTACTTAAATGTATTAGAGCTCAGAGGGGTCTCCTGATCATCAAGTCCAGCCTAGCGTCTTGGGCAACCATGCTCTAAAATAACAGCTCCATCTCAAAGCTGGAACAGCTTCCTGCCCTAACTGCAGCTGTCGTGGTGATGCTCTAGAACCTGGCACAGGAATGCAGCTCCAGTGGCTGGAAAACTTATGCTGCTTTTTAGACTATATTTCTTTTGGGGTGCACTGCCTTAAATAGTGTTTCTCCAACTCACGCCTCTACCTAGAAAATAATTTCTATTAATACTACACATTACTGATCCTAACTGTCTATCCTAGGTGGGTAGCATAGTTTTCTTTTTAAGTTTCATGCTACTCATTTTGCTTCTTATTGTGGGTATGGAGGGGTGGTTTATAAATAAGAGGACACAGCTAAATCCTGTGTTATGATTTGAAAGATAATGGAGTGATACTTAGCTCCTCCCTCACCTGTAGCCGCCCCATAGTTGCTTTTCAGTACTCATCCTCTAAATAATTTAATTTTTTTTTAATTTAGTGGCCAAGAACATAGGCTTAAAATATGAAACTTGCATTGGTCATCAGGGCTTAAATTCATAGTTTCCTGTAAAAGGAAGAGGACAAGTATATGTAATGTAGATGGGTAGCTGTTTGTAAGATTCACACACTGAGATGATAAAAGAATTAGGTTATTTATTTAAATATTAATAGCTAGGTTATGGGGTTACTTGACTTCAGTCTTCTTGGTTTTGCTCCCCTTTTCTTTGTTAAATATGTATCTGGAGCCCAGCGCCAGGACAAGAGGCTTTCATTCCCTTTGCTGCCTTTACTTTTCTGAAAGAAAATGCCTTACCTTTACTTATTTATTCCTTTCACTTTTTTAAAAAAAAAATATTTTGCCATTGTCCTTTTCTTTTTAGATAGACAGCAGGAGAAAAGGCACATGGAGTAGTGAAAGGGAAGAGCAACAACATCCCCTGAGAAAGTTGATAGCAAGGAATCCTCTTTCAACTCAATTTTAGGCTGGTCCAAGAATACAAAGAAGTCATAAAGCACCAAATTCCTCGCTTTTCTATTATTCAGCTACCTACATGTTTTATAGTAAATAGTGTTAAAATATTGCTGTTTTATCCTTATTCTTAAATGACCAAACACAACATATTTTAAACTAATTTTCTAAGGGTTTCACTGAGCTACTGCTTCAACAACAGGACATTCCACTGCTAATTATATGATCAGTTTTCTGAATCTACCTTACATTCATAAGTACTGAATAAAATCACCAAACTTCCCTGAGAATTACTTATGGCCTCTTATTGTCATATGTTAAATTAACTGGGAATATGTAATTGCTATCATTAATACCTGCTGTCTCCTTAATGAAGCAAAAGGTAGAGGCACAAGCATATCCATTGTGTCTCTGCAGAAGTGTCTGGAGTCAGCGGATGGATTTGGTTCCACTTACAGGAATGCACCTCAACCCTTTCAGATTTCACTATTTTTGCTTTACAAAAAACATATAGATCATAACCCCTTTAGAGAGGTCGTAATGTTGTGGAAGATGGTGCAACTAATTGCCATGTAGGGTGTCATAGCATGTCAAACAGGATGATTTTCTGCCTGCAATAACATCACTAAGTAAAGCAGAGCAGGACTAAACATGTGCTGTATCTCCTTAGAGACTACATTTTCTATGCACCAGACCACAGAGGGAAGTACAACGGGCCTTTTTACGTGAATACTCAATAAAATAATGGACTTACCAATGTTTAAGTTATTTTGAGGATACTGACAGGTGAAATGACACAAGAATGAACCCACTTAAAGAAGCAACTGGAAAATAAATTCTACGTTATAAACTGATACAAATTTCACATACCAGCAAGGAACTTCAATGGATATTAGTCTTGTGCAACATGCTTCTGTGTGTAAAATGGGTTTCTACTGTACTTTGACTTTAAAAACATTATTCACTGTTTCCTAGTACAAAGCCCCAGCAGGCATGCACTTGGCTAGCTAGTGAAGAACTCTGCCCCAGTTTTCCATAATGCATTCATGAAGGGATTTGTAACAACCAGTGGTTACTGCAGCAGAAAAACTAAAATGTTGTACTGTGGCACTTTTGAAACAAACACAAAAGTTCAATCACTACAGCTCTTACAGGCTAATGATGTGCTATAAACAGTGGCATATTGCTAGCAGTGTATAATCCATACTCAAAGCAGCCATTCATTAAGACTTATAATTTGTTTTCAATATACTCCGCTCTTCAGGCTAAAACTATGGATTTCAGAAGCCTCTGTTGGTGACTCAGCCTCACGGCGGTAGGTACCTGCACCCCGCAGGGCTCAATTTACCCAGACCTTTTTGGATAGTCCCCAGCATATATACCTCTCACCTCCTTACATCTCCCAGCTCTCTTTTGCACAGAACAGCCCTTGTCCGAGCATCTGTGATGAGGCCAGGAAGGTCAAGGGGCTCATCGGCACATCAACAAAATGGAAAGCCTAGGGCTGCAGCAAAGGAGCCAGGAGAGCAAGCGACAAACTGCAGTCAGCAGGCAGCTCAGGGCTGGGCAAGAGCACTGTAACTGTTAAGCAAGAAGAATTAGGTCGTTAAATACAAGCTGAGCATAGTTTAAGGTGAAGAACAGCGCCTCCTCAGCCAAGAAAACTTGGCTTATTGGAAGCTGCGTCTTACCAACCCTCCTTTCTTTCTCCCTCACTTTAACACTACTGAGAGCTTGTTTCTCTCTCTCTTCTGTTTTCTTTGTTTGCAAGTCTCTCTTCTTTGTTTTCATGCTCACCTCTTTTATTCTCAGATTTTTTTTGTATCTTTCCAAAGCCCTCTGTATTAAGTAAAGCTGTGGCCTCAAGCTGTATGAGGACAAGTGTGGAAAAAAGGTTGAAAGAAAACTTTATCATACAGAATATTTTTTTCTAAATTGATACAGGGGATATATACAGACACAGAGAAACAGATGCCATTTATGGGTATCTCTTCACACCACTTGGATCTCCCTTTGAACCCGACTTCTTTAAAAATAAAGCTCGGAAACCCGCTGTGATTGTGAACTACTAAATTACAGAAGAACGTGTCTTATGAGTGACAGCACTGAGAAGCTCTCGTGGTGCATACTCAAATAGTTGGGAAATACAACAGGAGATAGATGGCCAGTCCTCTGGAACTTCTGCCCATTTCCCCCAGCAGAAGAACAAGAGCAACATCATCCCTGGGAGGAGTCTGGCCACTACTCAGAAGCTCAGTCTGGGCACTGCGGGCATTAGTCTGCATCTCCAGATGAAAAGTAATCATCAAGTATGGCAACACCAATAGGATTTCACTCGCAGTACCAGAAGGAACTAAACTTGATTGAATGAGCTTTATTCCTAAGAGAGGAACTAACAATAAGCATTGTCCAATGCAATTACTGTGAAATAAATATATAATGTGACAATGAAGAACTATGTGATGACAGGCCATGTAGTTTTCAGTATTCACTCTGAAAGACACAAATTCAGTCATTTTTGCATTTGCAAGATTGGATTTAGTGTATAATGACTGTGTTCATATTTGATTTCAACCCTTGCAAATACTGGATAACAGCTTTCATCTGTGCTGTTTTGCTGGAACTGATCCATTCTACCCTTCTGGAGAACCCAGTATTTTGATGAAGAATAAAAAATACTGAAATTAGTATAATAACTGAAAACTTCCAGGTGTGTGTGCATTAACACTGGCACTAGTGCAGACAGTCTTTCTGGAAACTTGAAATATGCTTGTATCTCTGGAGGAAGAAGACTTGAATTAGAGGGAAAGTGTCTGTGAGGAAAGCATTTTGCTCTTGAATCTCTAAGACGAGAGTTTTTCTCCCAGAAATGAAATAAAGCATGTGCTGTAGCTTGGATGTGGCAGCTATGGCAGAAATCAAGCTTCTTAATATTGAAGTCTTAGAAGCGCATACATTTCTCATGAGCCAATCTCAAATTAACCCTTTTATGCCCTGCAATACATACAAAAAAGATAGTTCATAATGTCTTATAGAACAGAATCATATGCATTATTTGCTTCTGTGACCCTTGTGCTGTTTCTGCACAGTCTATGTATATGACTTATTTTTATGGCAAGATGAGAATGTGACAGTCATGTACTGGGATAATACCGCGTACAATGTGCCCAACTAAGTCATATCATTCATGAAACAGAAATATTAGGGACAAGGGTGAGGGTTTCGGGGGAACTGGGAGAGAGATTCAATCTAGGAGTCTTAGCTGGGACTCTTAATACTACTGTTACGTCAATAAATCCTAATAATAGCAAAAATTAACCACTTGGGAAAGCGTTTTTATTCTTTTTCACGCAAGCCAAGGAAGTTATTAGTTTGATTTGCAGTTAAATCTCAAGTAGAGCTGGATGGTTGCCTGGACTCAAAAGCATTCGCCAAGCACATAGAGCAACGGACATGGGGCCCAGGAAATGTTGAGACTCAACCGTGTGCTTACCTGGTGGGGACATCAGGCTATGGCAGCGGAGATGTTTAAAAGTCACCTTCCACAAATACCCATCCTGCATAGGCGCCTGTCTGACCTGAGTCACCAAGTCTTTTACGCTTTTCTCCCTTGTGATAATAAACTAACTCTGAAGTGATAACAGAGCAGGGTGAAGTCCATCTACAAGGTTTAGCAAAGAGTGGTAAAACAGAATGTAAAAATGCTTCTGGAAAAAGACAGTTTGCAAAAGTCTGACCATGTTTTTTCCAAATTATTTGCTTTTTGTTTAATTTCTGTTCTGTTCTCCCTTGATGGATCTCAATTCTGCGCACTGAAATCCAAAATTTCCCCTTCCAAGTGGTGAAATGAACCCCCACATACTGGGGCTCAACAAAAGCAGCAAAAATCTACAACTAGATTTTCTTTCCCTAAAATTACTCCTTACCTTTTAGAACTCCTACACAAATAGCTGTGATATTGTAAATATGATAAATCCCTCTACGTGAGCTGAATAAATCGATTAGGAGCAAAATAGTCTTGTGGGCTGGACTAGATGGGCTTACTAAGGATTCAATAGCTAATTGCTTGCACAGTGGAATGAAAAAGAAGGAAGAAATAAATAGAGAGAGAAATATATGTTTGTTTGTGGAACGGCTGATGGGCTGCTGGCCAGGGCAGGCTCAAAAAGACTGCAGGAGTTTTGGATACAGTGAGAACCTATTACTGCTGGTTGGCATGGAACAAAATTCAAAGGAAAACGTCCACAGACTGCAGTGCCTGGAACAATATAGCTGTGGTTCGAGGGTTTCTCTTCTATGGCCTGATTATAAACGCAATATAATTAACTGCACCATATACTTGCACAGCTTCTTTAATCCAATGATTTCAAAGAACTTTACAGAGCATAATTAAATAAGGGAAGATATTTGACCTGGGAGCAAAACCTGGAGAGGGACCTTCCAGCTTCCTTCCCCTTCCTGTTGTCTTTGTTAGATGCAGCTCTGTTTACTGAATTGCGAATAGCAGAACTTAGAGACAAAGTTAATTAATAGTAAAAACTTGTTTGTGTGAGGTAAAAAGAGCAGGAACATGTGCATTTGAGTGGTAGTCTCAAAGACAGAAGGTGTCAAGCAAGAATAAAGAATCAGGTCAGCAACAATGAAAGCTAGAGGCAGAAAAGGAGCAGAACAGGTTTATGTTAGTAAAAGAACTAAGGGGAAATGTGGCAGCCTTGGAAGGATGCTGAGAAGAGTGTTGCACGTCAAAGTGAGTTTTGTAACATTCTTTGTCCACAGCACCTCAGAAAAATTCCTATCCTCTCTGATATAATAGAAAACATAGTTTGTCTTTCTTTCTTCTAAATAAGGGTTTGGACATAACTCTAACTAGTCCTCAGCAGACAATGCAAAGTACAAAATCTACAGCTCTGAGGAGAAAAGGGAAATCCTCAAGTCCTCTCCCTACTATTCGTTTTCTACAACTTTTTCAGCATCAAGCAAAGGACCATACGCAGTGTGCAGACAGCAAAATGATAGATTAATTAGCTCCCAGCAGATCTGCAGTTCCCTGGCCATGCAAAGCCTTCTGTTGAAAAGAAGTGCCCAGTCATTCTCCTGAGCAGAAAAGGGAACAACTTAACACCTTCCACATTTTAGGGAAAAGTGAATACAGCAGAAGAGAGCTGGACTCTTGATAAATGAGGAGGGACTTTAAAAGTAGCACAATAGTTGAGAAACTGAAGTTCATGTGAAAAATAAGTGGTCAGTTTTCACCAGATAAAGTAAAATCCTAGAGCTGTGGATGATTTAGGTTTTATGCAAGAATAGCAATTGCTATTGCTACAGAACAACTGAAGAAACTTTCAAAAACTCTGAGCAGCTGCTAATCAGTTGATCTGATGAGACAGGTCACAGGTCAACAAAGTCTCTGTGCTGCTGAAAATCCAGCAAAAATAAGGATAGTAATCTTCTTCTGAAATGAGCATTCCAGGACTGTAGGCTGCATAGCTTCTTCAGCAAACTGTCCCAATGAAGCAAAGCAGAGCTTGAACAGCATAAATCTGACTGTAATACAGTTAAAAACATGAAATAAATATCAGGATAAAGGAACCACAAAACCTAGAGGAGTGCAATAGTGGATAGATATTGTGTTGTTAATTTTTTTTTAAATAAAAATAGAATGGTAAAAAAGAAGACTAATCCATAGCACTAAGACCTTAGGAAATTACCGCATAAAATGTCTCAAGGAATAAGAAAAAATAAGTAAAGCTTACTACAATTGCCAGCAAAGCTGCAGGCAGCAGGGACACACAAGTATCTGCCTGGAGCCATGTGTGCTCCTGCAGGACCCTTTCCCAAGGGTCTCCCAGGAGAAGGTACCATCTGCAGCAGGAAGAAGAGACTCACCCCACAGAGGTGGACGGTGATGCTCCATTCGCGAATGCCCCTAACGGGCTTGGAGATCTTTGATAAAAGGAGTAATGCAACATACACATGAAGTGTTATTATTATTTCGTTTACACAGGTATATTAAATTTAATGGGGATGCTGAGGGATTCCATTAATGCTAACAGCAATATCAGTGTCTCTCAACACTTTCTTGATTATGCCATTGAAAATCTAACAGCTCTGAGTGCCTTGCGTTTTTACACCATGAGACTGTTAAGTGCACTCTACATACAACGGCATCTACTGATTACACCTGAATTCTATTCAGGCACAAACTTCATCTACACAGCCTCTTTCACAGTAGAAGAATATGATTCTACATAAAGGCCACAAATAATTTTTTCCTGTAATACTTTGCAGTAAATGAAAATTAATTCATGCTAAATTACAATGGAGCTTCCATATTCCATATTATATCACAAAAGTGCCCATGGAACAGCTTGATTAATACCATTATCGCAATGAATAGTAGAGGAATTAATATGATTTGCTGCTAACTATAACAGAGAAGCATTTAAATTTTACTTTTGGAAGACATTTTCCTTATTTTCCTATAAAAAGTCTTTCCACCTTGCAGGTAGAAACTGTGGAAGTGATAGTCAGCTGAGTAAGGCCTTTCAGGAGTAGAGCTGTCTGACTTTCCCTTGTTATTAGGCATTGCTTTTTTTAAAGACCTGCTGTAAATGCATGCATGTCTTGCATCTACGAATCTTTTTTCTGTAATTTGGAATACACTTTGCAATCAAGTTTGCATTTGCTTATAGTGAATTTGAAAAAAAGCTTCTCCAAATACACTTACATATAGCGACAATAACTTCTTTCCTTATTCTTAAAAGGCTATCAAAAGTAAAGAAAAATAAAAGGAGATACAATTCTGAAGTCATAAATAAAAAAAACGATTTAAAAAAATGCCTGGTAGCCAACCAACAGAAATACATCCCACTGAAATACACAATTATTTGTTACTGAACATTTTTGTTCCCGTAGTATCTACAGAGCTCAGTTTGACTAGGTAACATAAACTTACAGAGACACCTTTGAAAACTAAATAGATGAGCCCAAAAATATTCAGGAGAAAGGCATGCAAACACAAGGAAATTTTAAATAAATTTATTGCTTAAAATACCTTTTCATGGACAAACAGCTTCTCTTAATATATCACCAAGCTACCAAAATTTTAGATAAAGAAAACAAGATTACACAGCTTCAGTGTACAAAGATACTGGCTCTGAGATACTTTTCTTCCTTCCAGATACACATAAACAACAAAAAAAGTGCAAGGGACGAAGATTATAGAAGATGCTACAAGTTCCATGTTTCTCATTTCTTTTCGTTTACTACATTACAATTTTGCAGAATACTACCAGCGCACTCTTCTGGGGTGTTCTGCTTTTGAAAGGTGAGTGGGTTGGTGTTGGTGCAGTCTGGAGCTCCATTACCGCCCATCACGATCACAGCAGAGTGAGCAGCTACTCCTGTCTCTTGGGAATGACAGACTTAAAACATCCTAAAATGTTGATCTTGAGGACATTATCGACTGTGCTTAATCTCACTAAACCCCACCTTCTGAGGAGTAGTGGCTGCTGAATTACTTCAGGGATAAGTGCCATTCAATGGTGAAGGGGTTTAAAAGCATAACTTGCTTACTACAAATGTCTTCACTACTGAAGAAGACCATGTTGACTACTTAGGTATGTGTCAGTCATGTGCACCCATACTTTCAAAACAGCATCAAACAGGAACTCTCACGTTTTTCTGCTGTAACACAGAGCCATAAATTAAGCTATAAAAATAATCTGGATCTTTTCACAGGTCTTATAAATGTAACACAATGACAATCAGCCTCCTAGTTATCACTTCAGGCCTTACTTAGTGGACCTTCTACCTAGTTTTGTATCTAATTAAAAGGCTTTTGCACAGATTCAAAGTAAGCTACAGCAGGGGGTGGTTGTATTGAAGCAGCATCCTGCTGCGTGTAGAAGAGATGGATGTGTGGGTTCACCTCATGCAGAAGAGCCTTGTTGGCCTGGTTCCTTTTGCTTTTGCGAGCCACATGCTTGGGGTGAAGCTCTGCTGCCCTGAACTGCAGGGGGGGTATGAAGCAGGCAGAGCCAGGCTCTTCTCAGTGGAGCCCAGCGCCAGGACAAGAGGCAGTGGGCACAAGCTGGACACAGGAGGTGCTGTCTGAACATCAGGAAATGTTATTTTTTTTACTGTGAGGGTGACCGAGCACAGGCACAGGTTGCCTGAAAAGGCTGTGTAGTCTCCATCCTTAGAGATATTCAAAAGCCACCTGGACACAGGCCTGGGCAACCGGCTCTAGGTGGCCCTGCTCGAGCAGGGGTCTGGGCCAGATGATCTTCTGAGGTCCTGTCCACCTTCGACCATTCTCTGATTTTGTGATCAGCAAGGTACAATTAGGCATGTAGAGTCCACAATCAAAATGAGAAAAATAGGTAGTCACTAAGATGAGGACAGCAGAGCACTGGAATTGCTGAAGACCACCACTCTGGAGACATGTCTGGCCCACTGAGCAGTATGAACCCTTTGTTGGTGGTATGTTGTCAGAACAGCAGTGAGGAAAGTCTTGCAGAGTGCAATTGTTGAGACTAGGAACAGGAAATACAAATGCAGAGTGTTCAAAGTGCTTTTGGTTTATGGTCATAAAATTCAGAGCCTGCAAATGAAACCTGCAGAAAGTCTACAAACTGAGCTTGTATGACCTTTTTTCCTGAGATGGCTTCAATAGTTATTTGCTTTTACACAGATTAGAGAAATGTCTTACAGCAGATATTAATTTCCATCCTATCACAATGACTATCAAATAAAGCAAGTTTCTGTACTTATTGCAAACAAGTAGTGATATGTTCCTTTATCATTATGTGCTCTAAATATCTTCCCAGAGAAAAAATAACAAAGGATTTTTAAAACAGTTCTGTGTCTTAAGAACCAACATGATAAAAAATCCTAACAATGCCTTCTTCCTACCAGGACTGCTATTCTCTCACTGTATTCACTGTGAGTTGGGCAAGCAAAGCCTAAACTAGTTCATGAGTGCATTATATATTATTTTGTGTGCTACTAAGGAGTGAAAATGAAAACAGGATA
The DNA here is from genome assembly GCA_013399365.1 of Pampusana beccarii. Classification (NCBI taxonomy): domain Eukaryota; kingdom Metazoa; phylum Chordata; class Aves; order Columbiformes; family Columbidae; genus Pampusana; species Pampusana beccarii. Next base: position 1,298,716 of record VWYH01006473.1, read on the forward strand.
AATTAAAACTGAACTTCAGGAGATATACCCTGACTAGAAGGTTTATTCAACTTATTTTCCAAAGTAGAAAGCAAAATGTTTCAAAATTTTAAGTTGCACTTAGACAAAACACTAGAAAATACAACGTAATAAGCAACTCTGTCTTCACAGGGAGAAAAATAAACAGATCTAATGCATTTTAGCAGCCCCCAACTTCTCCAATAGCATGTTTAGAATCACAGAATCATTTAGTCTGGAAAAGATGTTTAGGATCATCAAGTACCTACCAGTCTGCTCCATGACCAGACCTGCTGAGGCTCCTGGTGTGGCTACTCCCCTGTCCAAGCCTGGGTGAAGCTGAACCCCCATGTACTGCACCAAGGCTTGAGCAGCCTGCCTGCGTCAGGATTTTATGAACATTTTTACTAAAAACGTTAAAGAAAACTTGAAATTAGACAGTTCAGTGATGTTAAATGTTCCACGAACAACAACAGACTATGAACGTTTGAGTTTCCTTTCTGCTTTTACTTTCGTAAAAATAGATTCTGGAGGGAAAAGAAAAGGCGGGGGGGGGGGGGAAGGGGAGATAATAGGNTTAATAAGGAAAAAAAAAAGGCTTTGTTAGTGTTTCTAGAAAAGACTTGTCCTTTGGTAAAACCATTTTGCTGTATTTATGCAGCAAATGGTGTATTAATGGGTTTTCATGTACATTTCCCTGACAGATGGGCAGTATTGTTCATAAAAATGAACAACTAAAAACATATTAAAGAGGCACCTAGAAACAAAAGCCTAAAGCTGAGAATATAGGTTATCTTCCCAAAGCAGGGTTGTTAGCTAGGAAATGATTGTACAGTTCCAAATGTAAAAAATATGATCTGCTGCCACCTCCCTCTTGTGGACTGCTATTTATAGTGACAATTGGACAGCAGAGAGCTGTTTAGCAGTTTGATGTCATAATTTATATTCCAAGTGAGGTAGGTAGCTTTTTGTATGTGAATAAATACAAATGCTGATTCCCATCTATCAACACGTACACAGTCATTATTTCCCACGTTTACCAGCAAGCACGCATGCCAGGATCACAGCCACAGGAGTAATTACTAATACGCAGCAGGCTCAGAAAGACCTAAAAAGTTTGCTAGTTAACCATGAGAAATATTGCCCCCAGGAAATGCATGATTCAAACCCAGTTTGTACATGGTGAATGCCTACCCATAACCATGCATAATTTAAGTAATTCATGAACCATAGGAGCCTCACTTGTTACTCCTGAGACAACCAACAAATGTCATGGCATGAATAATAGAAGAACACATATATTTGTATAGCACATTGAATTATCTACTGTAACTTCTCAACTAATTGCAACTACTGGCAATTATCTCCGTGTTAGCAGACACTGAGTAAGAGGAATATTTACCTGGTTGACTTTAAATTCTGAAACTGCTTGTCCTGAGCAGTCGCTATTGCACAGGGGGCTCATCAAGTGCTATCTGATGCTAAGTGTTCATTTTATAGCATGGAGCTCAGAGTGAGTCCAGCACAAGTTTCTTTTCCAGTGGGCTGTTTTTGACTTTACAGTTGTGGGTATAAATAAAATTCTGCTCTCATCACTTGGATGTAGTCACCATCGTTTAATCGCGTAACTAACTAAGCTGGTGGGGAGAAATGTATAATTTGTCAGATCATCTACCTAGAGTACAATAAAGCTCTTGTCTTGTGCCATCAGCACTCCTATGGATTTGATCACTTCTATTGTTCTGGCTGGGTTCATCTTCAACACTTTGGATTTCTGCAGTGAAGATATCAAGACCCATGTAGTTGTCTAGATTCCTTTTACAGCCAGTGGAAGAAGCAGGCGTTCTTTCTTTTCGCAGCCAGCAAACGTAGCGAAAAAAAAAAAAGTATTCATTTTGGAGGTAAGTGGCTAACACAGGACAGATTAATTTATCTCCAGATGTTTCTGTTCCTTCTACTGACTAGAGCCTAGAAAAAGACCACCTTAGATGCAAACATACAAATTTAAGAGAGCTGAATCATATCTTTACCGTATACAGAGCAACTATTCCAGCTGTGCTACACTGAATTTGGATTTTTGTGTGCTAAACACCAGAACTCCATTTTCTTTTTTTGGAGTGCCTATTTCTTTTTCTCCAAGCATAGGCAGAAGTTACTTGTTCTTTTAATGTATACAAATACAAAAAAATATTTGAAAAATCTTTTTCAGAATTCAGGTCCTCAGTGTCCCAAAGTCAACTACTGGCTGTGAGAGCGTTCTTCATTTTCTATTTAAAAACAAAAACAAACCACAAACAAACAAAACCAAACAACAACAACAACCCCCCGAACAAACAACAACAACAACAAAAAAAACAAATACCAAACAAAGTTAAATTATTTTTCTTGGTTTTGGTTTACATAAAGCACAAAAAGAGGTTACATCTTCATATTTTGTTTCTTTTCTAATCAAATAGTTGATCTAAAAGGATATATTTTCCAAAAATTGAAGACATTTTTAACTAATCTATACTTTTCCTGGTGCGAGCCATTTGGTGTTTTGAAATGAGAATAGTACAGGTATTTGCCAGAAAATCAATGAAAAAAACCTTAAACATTTGAAGAAACTTGCATGTTTGTTGCTTAATAAGATACACAAGTTTGCCACTTGGCCAGATATTTCCTAGCACATCTGGGCTTTTCTCTGTAAACGCCAGGTGAAGCTGACAAGATACAGAAGTGTTTTGTTGATGGTGGTTTTGTGTTATTTAAACTGATTAATAAACATATACAAACAGCCTGCCTGTGAATGCAAGTGAACTGTATTCCCTGGACATTTTTCAGCCTTCCAAAAACAGTCTCAAGTTAAAAAGAAAAATGTTGATCTGAAGAGGCCCCACAGTATACAGCACAGAGAAACGTGCAGGAAAATTGCAGTACGACAAGTCTCAGGCACAGGAGTTGCACAGAGTGATACAACTGATGGGGATTTTTTGTTCTGTTGACTGAGGACATGAAAAAGATATTATTTTCTACATTCGTGCAGTAGCCTTACGTATGCTTGAAGACAGCCATCAGGTGTCTCTCAGTCTTCTCTAAGAAAAGCCAAGTCCATATTTCCATATAGACCATGTTTCTAGGTCCCTGATGATTTCTTCTATGTTCTCTGTAGTAGTTTAATATAGGAAACAATGTCCCAAATTGGACATGGATTTTATCGGTGGAGAGTAAAGTGGAAGGATTGCTTCGTATATGTGGTACTCCTATTTAAGTACTTCAGCATGAAACTTGTTTTATTCCAACTGTAACTAGTGGTTATTTTACTCGCATTGAGTTTGCAATCCATCAGGTTCTTTTTTGCAGCATTACTGCCTACCACTTCGGTATTCCCCCTGCAACTGCGTGCAGTTGGTCATGCCTATTTAAGTGGAATACTCATCACTTGTCTTAGCTGAAATGCTTCTTACTGTATTTCAGACTACTTACGTAATTTAACAAAACTTCTTTGTTTCCTAATCCAATACTCTGATGTTTTTGCTCCCTTTTGTTTTGTCTGGAAGTTTAATAATGTATTTTGTTATCCGAGCACTAAATGAAGATATTCTTCAGTATCAGATGCAGGACAGGTCTGTACAGAAACTGACTTGATACATGTTTCATGACAAACCACACACAACTTGACATTCACAGCAGTTTCAACTAGGCCTTTTACTTCCACCTTTCTTAAGAAGAACATTGCCATACGTTTCCTCTATTGACAGGCAAGTTACAGTGGCTAAAGGAGGCAACCTGATGGGGCAGAGATTCTAACACTGAAAATAAATTATCATTATGGTATTCTGGAACCATTTCCTGTGCGGCTCCCCCTGACCCTGCTGATTCTCCTAGCAGGTTTCTCTTCTGCTTATGTACACAACATCTGGCCTAACTCTACAGCTTTCATGTTTGGCATGTAAATGGCAGGAAGTCTGCATTTTGGCAAGGGTTTGTTTGCGTTATACCCATAGGAAAGGTAGATACATAAAACCAGAATTCCCAAGAGGGTGTAGCCAATGTCCTTTGGTGGGGTTTGGGATGCCTCATTTTCCTTTTGAGCTGCAGTTAGTTAGGTCTCCATCTATGGTTAGTGGGGTTGTTTGTTTGTTTGTTTTTTTCCCTTTTTCTCTTGTTCTAGCCCTATTTTATTAGTTGGGATTACAAATCTCTGGCAACAAGAACTGGCTATTTCAGGGCTGTTGTGCGGTACCTAGCACGGTAGTCACCGGTGCTGGCTGAGGTGCGTAAGTACTCCTCAAATAATTAATTTATTATAATCAATCATACTGTATGTTTTCTAATGTTTCACCAGATCTTGCTAAGTGGATCATGTATCATGCTATCCATAGCTTTCCTTAAGATATTTCTTAAGTAACCAGGTCTCCTCATCTAGAAGATTTCCTTTACATGTAATGAGCACAAAGTTTGCTCCCGTGGAGAAGGCAGCTTACAGTATCGGGGCCAAGCAAAAACCTGACAGCAGATACTCGATTGCTGGTCAAGATTTGGTCTTTGTAAAATCATGCTGCTTTGCACTCATGTTTCCACTACCTTCTAGTTGCTTCCTTTCCCATTATCTAATGTTTCATTTCCGTATTTACTACTTAATTTTAAAGAGAAAAAAGTTGATTTAAGGGACTTATGTAAATAAAGACTTCAATATAATTTGCTTGCAAGTTCTTTCATTTTTCTGTGAAAAGCAGTTACTACAGAAGAAAATTAACAGCTACTACTGTGTAGTTCATTTCATACTATAGTGCTTTTAAATGTTAGTTTGGGATTTGCTTCTTTCTCTGCTTTATTTGGATAAGCTAATTAACTTTAAAAATAGTCTCCATAAGATGCAAAACATGGGAGAAAAGATGGTGGAAGCCAAAAGGTTGACTACAGCAAGAGTTATATTGAATTAAATTAAACTCCAGCAAAGAACAAACTCTGTGGAGTGCAGGAGGACAGTCTAATTTAAAAGGGTGTGTCTTGCTGTGCAGTCTCCTTAAGCATGATCTGCTTTTGGCCTAATTTTCTGTGACAGTGTATTTAATAACAGTGCTCCCTTACTGAGAATACCTTCTGCCTGGTCTGTCACTGCAGAAATTTTGGCTCTGTAATCGGCATATCTTTGTCAGTTCAACACTTCAGTTTCCTTAAGGGAATTAAGAATTCTTAGCAGTTAGTCATACAGGTCCAGATGAAGAAACTTTGTGCTGGTATTAAACACCTCGAACTGAAGCCATTCTGTGTTGGTTGTTCCTCTACTTTGTTAGCTATCTGTAAAAAATGAGGAACTCATAAAATAAGAAGGCTGCCTTGTAAAACTGATTATTTTAAATCCTAGAAAGGACTCTCAAGGGCAGATCAAGAATTTCACAACAATATAATGTGATTTTTTTTTTTTTGGTGTGCTAAAAATAGGTGGGTAGTGCTGTTTGACAAGCATTTTATGTGGAATGTTCATTGTTCATTTATGGATGTTCATTATTAAGTGGCTTTATATTTAAAACATTACCTAATGGAGCTGCATGGAGTCGAGAGCCAACATGTAGATGTACTTCAGAGCAACTCAGTTTCCAAAGCAGCAGTCCTACTTAAGTGTGTACACGCCTTCTATGACCCAACATACTAGAGGTTCTGAATTCAGTTTAGTTTAAATGTGCAATTTTTTCTTTTATTCCTCCACTGCAATTATGCAGCATATGAAGTATATCTAGTAAGTCTATGAACAGACTGTGTCTGAAGAGCCCAGCAGACATGATGAAGGATTATTTTTCTCTCTCCTTACCATTATACAAATAATTGTAGGATTAAAAGTCAAAAGAATCTATAATTACATCTAAGAGTCTTGCGTCTTGATCTGTTAGACTTCCTATAGCCACAGCAGGATAAAAACAATGCTTGAATTAAGTCAGATTACTTATCTTGAAGAGGTCTGCTTGCTGTATCCCACACAGCACTTTATGTATCAGTGGCATTTAACCATTTTTGCCACTAGAGTAATAAATGCTGCCCTGTGCAGTCATATAGCAGGTACGGAACTTGGGAGCACTGCGGAAGCTAACCTGTTGTCTGTATTTTTATGGTTAAAAACTGTTGTCACATTCCTAGCTGAGGACCAGAGTGGGATGTGATCAAAAAAAATCGAGAAATGCAGACTGCTTAACTTCTTAATTTTCCCCTTTCATTCCATGTGTAGAGGAAAGGAGGCTGTAACTTACCTTTTTGTGGCCCAGACTATAGAAAACAGATTTCAGTACACCCCATTTTGTCAAAGAGGATTTCAGTTCCTGCACTCTGAAGGTTTCTGGTTTTGCTGCAGTCTAGAACAAAACTGTGAAGTAGCATAGCCATCCTCGTATTGGCTTTACCCTTTGCCTGTCACAGTTTTCTGTCACAGAAGGCCAAGCAGAGACAGAAAACCAAGGTAGCAGCAATCCTGCAAGTAAAGGTGACAGGTAGAAAGCACAGGCTTAGGGGATCCCAAAGGGAGGTCTAATTTTAAAAGGGTTCATTATGCTGCTACATTACAAATAATAGTATTTGGGAGGGGTTAAAGTTATAAACAATGAATTATTTTACATTCTTAAACCACTCACTAATTTAAGCCAGACACACAGAAACTATATGCATCTTTTTACAAAGCATGCATCTTGTCCAAATTCTCTCTTTATTACTCTCACAAAGAAGTATATATATATATATGTAAACATATATATATATGCAGTTCAGAAACAAGAATGCGCATAGCCAATAAGGAGGGGAAAAAATATTTCAGGAGGATTACTTCGTCATTTGCTTTATTCTTGATGTATATGTCTCAAGCCAAGACCTAGGATGCATTCAACACTTCCTGCAGCACATACGTCCCAGTGTAAAATAATCAAGGTGAGTTCAAAGGTGCACACATCTACCTTCAGCACCATTATTTACCAATGAGTTTCACTCAGTATCAATCTTTTAAATATCTTTTCCAAAATGGAGTGCAAGGACTTCTGGCAATAAAAGGAGAAAGAGGAGAGGAGAGGAGAGGAGAGGAGAGGAGAGGAGAGGAGAGGAGAGGAGA
>VWYH01006473.1:1306748-1327353 GCA_013399365.1 Pampusana beccarii
AAAAGAAAAGAAAAGAAAAGAAAAGAAAAGAAAAGAAAAGAAAAGAAAAGAAAAGAAAAGAAAAGAAAAGAGAAAAGAAAAAGAAAAGAAGAGAAAAGAAGACCTGAGCACTCTGAGCTGTCACAAATAACCTATCAACTGAGAAGAATACTTCTGTTATCTCTTCTACAGTGAATACCAGATTTATAACAATAGTCATAGCATGCATTAAATTTACTTAGTGATACATTTGTATGACCGGAATAACAGCAATTGTCTCCCTTGTCCACACTGCCCCTGTACCCTAGCATTAACTAAGCCATATGTTTATGCATTCCTTTCTCAAGCACTAATTGTCTGCCACAGACACCTGAACCCCGTGTCATGTTCAAACGTTAACAATAAAACTTGCAGGAGTAGAATGATGTGAAAAGGCACACAAGTCAAATGGAGACATTTCTAATTTCATCTTGTTGTCACCATATGGTGCATTCCCAGTCATGTAATAATAAGAAGAATAGGGGGACGTCTGAGATTAGATGTGAACAGTAAATTATCTTTTGACAACTGGCTTCTAACTTTAGGTTTCAGACACATCTCTTCCTCAGCCCTGCGAATGTGCACTTACTGAATCCAGCACATGAAAATCTAAGAAGCCAAGGCAATGTTTTCCTGAAGCAGAATGAGGAAAAAAGAAGCTGTAGAGAGGAACGTAGCTAATGGAAAACCCAACAGAAATTTTCAGCACCTACATTTTTTAATGCTCTCCTCTTGTTTAGGGGTGCTTTATTACAGTCAATTGCTCTTCCTCATTAACTTACAGTTTGGTGCTGATAGCTCTATAAACTGCTTTAACAGCCCCCATGAGTACCACTGTAGTGAAGGATTTGGTTGTGTTTCCATTATAAACTTGCAGAGATATTTATAACTCAGCCATTTAAATTTGCATCAGGCTTTGGCGAACTTGGCTCACAGGTCAAAGAGTGAAAAAAAATTCAGCTTATGTATTTGAAAAGAAAATATTTTAGCTAAGAGCATTTTGCAGTACAGAAAATTTTATCATGATTTAGAAGCTTCCAGGATAAGAAAATTTAGAGTATCTTATGCAGTAATTATATAATATTAATTATATATGTTACATTGGTGTATATAAATTCCGATTAATAAGAGACAGTATTAATTATTTAAGATGTTATATTATCAGCATCAAACTATTCTGGTTTAACAAATTATCTAAAAGGTAAAGCATGGATAGTAGAATTTCACCTTCAGTTTTTGAAAATTTGTTAAAAATTTTGCATTAAAACTGTTTCACAAAACGTAGAACAAGAAAATGTTGACAAGAACTATAAAGAAAACCCAACCCAGCAACTATGCATTCATCTAATTTGTTAATTCATGCATTATAATGATAAACTGATGCATTTGCATAGGAAAAAACTCTGGCATTTCCTTTTTTTGAGTCCTTACATCTGCCTTGAATGTACACAGTACCACATCCCATCTCTACCCTATTAATGAGGAAATGAAAGCAGCTTATCTCTTCTTTAAGTTTTGGGCTGGCTGATAGTTACCTTTACAGTTGGAGTGCTTTTCTAGTGTGGATATATTTACATAAATATATTTGTAACATGCATTCAAGATTTGTTTGAATATTCAGTAATATTTGTCTTCTGGCAAATATTATTCTAACTTATATTTATGGTAATTTTCTCAGTTGTTTAACTTCAGAATCTAATAAACAAGATTTCTATTCTAAATTACTTCATTGAGATCTTCCTCTTTACTAGTGTTTTCTATTGCACATCTGCTTGATGCGTGAATTTAATTCCTGTCACTAATAGTCTCAGCTCTAAACCATATAGTTTCCCATCTAAGTCAATTTTCACTTGATAACTGGTCTTTTACTCAGGCTCTTACTCTGTCAGTGGGTTGCATTACCACTTCCAGGTCACTGATATAAAAACTCAACAGACTTATCCTTAATGATTACCCTTGTAGAAGTCCATTAGTTGCATTCTTCTTTCTGAAGTTCAAAATTACTCTCTGTCTTCTGTGTTTAAGCCTATTTTGTATCTGTGAAAATACCTTACCCTTTTCACCCATGCTTGCTGACCTTTTAAAATAACATTTTTTCCACGTTGTGCTGTCTATCAAGCTGCCTTGTCTATCAAGCTGTCCATGTAAATTGTGATGATGGCTTCCTCTCTCTTTTTTACTTTACCTGCCATTTCTTCTCCCCTTATGCATACCTCTTCCACTAACATCCCTTTTTAATACATTCTCAAGTGTCTGATCAGCGTTGTTTCCTGCTTTACATGAAACTGTCTTTACTATTATAAGTGCCCTTTAGTTACTGCCCACTCTGTTCTTAAACCTTGACCCAGCTACAAATCTTTGCTTAATTTTGGATATGCAAGGCCTCTTTTTGAAATAAAGGACCATATCTTGCTGATTTTAAATATGTATTTTAAAAAGTATATTGCTAGTATTGCTAGTTCCCAGATAGTTTTAAATTTTATTTACTATTTACAAATATTTCTGCTTAACTCACAGTGTCTGTGTGTTCAGGTTTCTGTGTCCCCACGCCAGTGGGCAATGGTTGACATGGTGGATGTATGGTATATACACAATTGCAAAATCATGGCAGAAAATACTGATTTCGTTTCAGATGGATAGGTTAAATTTCTGTAAAACTCCATTTTTGCTAACAAATATATAATTAAGATCATTACTATATCTGTTGTATATTGGATACATACGCGTTTGAATTTTAACATGAAATAGCATGTACAGAATTAGGGTCAAAGTTCTGAAAAACTGATACCATAATTGCCTTCACTAAAACCTCATATCTTTCAGTACCTGAAAGTTAAAAATGTGCACTTCCTATTCCTCTTGAAATGTCACAAAAAGTTTGATAGCTCTATGTTGCTGCAAAACTAAATTTCTGAGGATTTTCTTTATTAAAACCCTAAAATCAACTTAAAAAAAAATGGAACGTCTGCTTTCATGGGGGTCAAAATAATTTTAAGACCTTCAGTTGGACTTCCATCCTTCCCACATGGGCATATAATATGATCTGACAGCTGCAAAAGTCAAAACATGCTCTTCAACCTTATGAACGCAACACACTCAACCTTATCAAGACAAATCTTTACAAAGACCATTCTTATTTTGACAAATCAACATTTTCTGACTGCAAATCATTCTGATTGTGCTATAAATAAAATATTTTGCATAGTCTTTGTGAAGTTTGATTTGTGGCTACAGTGCTCTCAGATCCTCAAAGGAAAGTCTCTTTGTAAGTGGAAGCATATAGGTATCACTGCAGGGAGTGCTACAGTTTCTTAGATTATTTTAATTTCGTTTTTTATAACTGGGATTTTTTCTCCTGTGAAAATCCAGGCTGGTTTTACAAATTAGAAACGTGGGAGGGGGCACTTTATCCAAAATATGGTTGAATTTAGGAATTGCATGCAGCATCTTCCCTGGCTAGATCAGTGGCAAAAAGGTCTCATTATCTTCACTCTACATCCAGTCCCTCTGTAACTTCCATTTCCAATGAGGATTTAAAATCTTTCTCCTTTGCCTCTTTCTGCTGAATTATAATTGAGCTTCAAAAGGACTGCAGAACTTGCCTGCTCAGAAAGCTCTAAAATAGTAAAATTGAATTTTGCAGGACTTCTCAGACTTTCTGATCTACAGTATCTCCTTAATCATTTCTACAGCTGTAAAAAGGTGTGGTGAGTTAAAAAAGCCAATTATACATTTTTTAAGCTTGCTATTCACGTTTTTTATTTTTCTTCCATGACCGGTCTTCAGGAATATGCTCTCTTTCTCACTACAATAAATAAGACTTCTGTAAATAAGATCTGTGTCTACTGAATGAGTGGACTGTATTATATTTTGACACCACAGTAAAATTTGTTTTCAAGGGGATCAAACAAGACAAGAGAGAAGAAAGCCTAATGTATGCATTTGAAGTTGCTGCAAAAAGAGAATGTAAATAGCCATGGAAGAATACTATATTGTATCCTCACTAAATGGCAAGGGGCTTTGAGCTGTAGAAATGATCTGCTAGACCACCCAAGATCAAGTAATACATACCATGTTCTGTGCCATATGTATTTTATCAAGTCCTTAACATGAGGATGCATTTACCACACAAAAATTTAACCACAGGAAAGATTGTTCCTATACTAATTTACTCTCTTATGCATGTATGTTGGAATAATTACTCATGTACTAAATACTGTAAACTAGAAAAGAAATGTTCATCTCCAGTTATCTATAACCTGATAGACAGCAAAATAAGCAATAGCTAGATATCTTGAATAAATATTTAATTATAGTTAAATATCTGGATCTTTTCAATATCAAATCAAGTTCAAACAAATGCAAATTCAAATAAGATAGCATTTGAAAAGTTGTAGGAACAAACATAAAGAACAATGCTCTGCTTCAAAGACTTCATCCCCTGTTGAAGGAGAGCTGCAGTGTTCACTGATGTTTGTTGTTGCAGTTACAACAACACACAACTATTGCAGAGATAATACATTCAAAAATCAAGCCATTCATATGTAAAATAAAGTTTCAAAAGTAGCTGAAGGACGAAGTAGAACGTCTTAGAATCTGTGAGTTAACCTTGCAGAGTCTTTCACACCACAGACTTCAGAAAGTGGAGTCAAGCCCTGAAGACTGTGCTCCAGCAAGGCAACAAAAAATACTACATTGTGAACCAAACTCAGCAAGAACTTAAACCTACTAAAAACCCCATATGGTTTGCGTTCTTTCCAAACTAATTGAAAACAGGATTGCAAATAAATTCAGTTCTATTAACTGGTAAGCAGAGGGGAGAACATGCTGACCCCCATCCACAGGGCCCTTCTTTGACTCAAACACTTAGGGACAAACAGAAAACCAAAGTTATTGCATTAAAATTATGTAACTTCTTCCCAATTTGAAACATCAGCTTTTGGGATACAAGTGCCCTTCGTCTTGCAGATATGTCACTCAGGAGCTCTCCTCCTGTCTACAAGGTCATGGTGCCAAACAGCTGATGCTCTTGGGAAGAGCATTGGTGTGAATTTCTGCAGCTGCTTAACTCTCATTTCAGGCTGCCTTTTTCCTGTACACAATCCATAAAATTTCGTGCTGGAGATCTGTACACATTCAGAAACATTTAGAGCTACAATGAGACATAAACCATGAGCATTGCTTGTATTTTCTGTGATATGAACTTGTCAAACCAGCCCTGTCCCACTCCCATTCTTTGAATGATTTGCTCCTACTCTGTATTGCATTATGTTTGCATGGGATCACTTGCCAATTTATTTCTCCTTTTTTCTTTTTTTCATTCCTGTTTTGTTTGGTTTTCGAATTTTTCCTACTGTTACACCCAGAGTCTCACAGCACCTTGTCCAGAGGCTTGTGAGTAGAGCCACATGGAGAGAAGGAGCTTTCTGTGATTCTGGTGGCACCAGGAGCTCACTCTCTACTGAGTCTGCTTTACCCCTCTGGGTCTGTCAGCCTGGATTCTCCTAGGGATCCAGGGTGTCACACTCCAGAGCATCCAGAGAAAAACCCTGTATAAAAATGCCCCAAGTGCTCTACAGACCCTCAAACTGTCCAGATTTCCTGCAGGTCTCCTGGGGAATTTGTGTTTCGTTTCACCAAAGTTGATTTCTAATTGCACAGATTCCTTCCTTTAGAAACACTGCAGTGAGGATGCTGTACAGATCAGCCTGCCCCACATTTCCTCTGTTAGAAGAATCTTACTGCTTTTCTTACGTTTTGCTCTGTTGCAAATACACCTCATTTATATGCTATGCACTACATGCAACTGAAATGCACATTAGTTCAAGCAAGATAATAAAAACTGGAATCCTTCAGTGTCCTTGATCTCTTTATTTTTCACTACACTTTCAGCAGAATCTCACCTGTCACAGTCTTCAGCATCCAGGATATATTTTTTTCTCTTTGCACATTTTGACTGCTTCTATAGAAAAGGAGATCATATTAAGGAATATCTAATAAGTGTAAGATGTATTCTACCTCTGTGGTGAGGGACATTTTTCTGCTTTCTTGGAACAGCACATTTAAAGAGTGCTGCAAAAATTGAGACTTTTTTCTATCCCCTGGAGGTACTATACGACTTATGTATTTTCATGCCATTTTTCTTACCTACCCTTTCTTACACTACATATATTAGCCCCAGATCTAGGAACAATCTCATTTCTGTGTATACACACACAAGCTCATGTAGAAATCAGTTACAAATTACTGTAACATTCCATAATAAATATGATTTTCACCAATGCCAGCGTTTTTACATCTGAAATTTCAGGTGTGTGATTGCAACTATTTCCAGTAAATCAGAAAAGATACTTCGGAAATATTCATATGTTCATATTTTGAGATGGTTTTAAATAGTCTTTTTCTTTGTTGTTAGGTACTGCCTCTGACTCAGCTTAGCCCTGAAATCCCAGGTTGATATTCCTTTTTTATTCCAGATGAAATGAGATCCCTAAAAGGTCTTAGCAACCTCAGCTAAGAAGGAAGATTATATCTAAACCTCAAAGGACATATAGATGAGGACTGCCAAATAAGTTAGCAATGGGGAAGTCCTCAAAAGGAACTCTACTACTTTCCAGCTTAGCAGTGATATTAGATCTGGAGAATGCCGTATTCCCATAGGAAGGTAGCAATGGAAACATTACTCCTGGGTAACACAAAGCTCTGTTATCTCCTCATTGATATGACTGGGGTCCATTTCACCCTTGCCTTATAATTCCATGCCCCTCTAGGACTCCTACTTCTGTACCAGGTGTTACACTGCATCCCTACAAATGATTCGTCAGAGTCTCAATCACAACTGCACAGCGTGAGGGTCACTTTCGTCCTTCTCTGTCCTGGCTCAGCTGTGCATCATGGAATGCTGGAGGTGACTCTACTCCTGCTCACAAAAACTCCTATGAGCCAAAATAGCAGATGGAAAAGAGGGAGGCAGAGCCAGGTCCTTGCCTTCCCCGCTCTACTTCGGATACTGACTCTAAATCAGCAGCAGAAGACATGTTGTAAGAGAAGTTGCACTGGTTCTAATTTTGTACCATGGTGGTCTTTTTCCATGGTTAGCAAAGAAGGCATTTCCCCACCATCTGGTTGCACAGAATCTTAGAAATTAAGCCTCAGACAGATCCTAGAAAACTATCTAGGCTGTTTTTTCCTGTTCCCTACCAACTGCCTTCTTCAGCACTTACTTATAAGACTCCTGGGAAGGCAGGAATCTTCCAAAGTACTCAGCTTGGTCAAATATTTTATTGCACTGCCAGGTAAAAGTTGTTCACAATATCCTTTCCTCTACTATCCTAGCTTTTCTTTACTGTGAAGTTAACCTGCTTTCTCCTTGCCCATCCTTTAATCTCTACTTCCAATGCCATCTTTAATTAGGATGTTTTAATTGTTTATACTTCTTGCTTGAATCCGCATTTAACAATAAAAAATAAATCATAATCATGAATTATAGTTAATGAGAGGTAGTTTCAAATGGAAAGTTGTGCACTCCCAAATTTCTCATGAAATGGGACTGCTCAGCTCTGGATTTTGGCAAGTGTCCATATCTAATAATAACAAAGCTCAATGACTTTTAAAAATGAGGTTTAAAAAAATCTATTTAAGCCTGTAGTCACATTTGTCACCAAAAGTTCCCAGTATTACAGAGAAAATGGATTATCATGAGAAGAAGTAATACCATCAAACTGTCTGCTAATTCTATTAAAATTACGCAAATTACAAGTAGTCTCTTAATCACTGAATAACCCTTTCACAAGTATCTCTATCAGTCAGAGAGTGTTGATTTTGCACTAACTCTCAGCAGCAGGAGTATACATTACTCTCTATGTAGATATGTGCAATACTTATTTCTAAAAGGACACAAAAGTTTTTCCCTTTACTGCTAGCATGTCATTGTCTATTGAATTGCTTAAACTAAATGGATTATTTTTTTTTTTCCCATGGTCAATAAATATGTATCCCATACTTGCAAAGCACATAACACTGCTCATAGTGTCAATAGGAACATCTGAACAATATCCTGCAATTGATATGTATTACACGGGGTTTTCTTGTGATCCTGTGACTTTATTTTTCTACCTTCTGTATTCCATTCAGTAGTTTTAGTTAAGTTGATGAAATTTTATAGTGATCCTGTACTCACAAGGAATAGAGAAACAGGCACACCTGAATTCAAGACCTGTCAAACACCGATTTTGCCTCTTTTGTCACTGCATCGCCATTTCGCTGATGCAAAGTTATTTAAAATGGGTGCAGAGTCTTACTGGCCCCAAAGTGATCACGGTTTCCCATGCTGTTGTACTTGTTTAACTCCCACTGCTCCTCCCTGTGGAAAGACAGAGAGCCCTCAGACCAGCAGTGGACTGAAAGCCATTATGGCCTAGATCTGAGTGTGGCCTTGAAAGAGGGTACTTGAAGAATATGCAATTCAGTAAGTACTTGTGATCAAAAGTTGTAGTATGCCTAGCCTGCATAATTTCAAAATAATTGGAAGAAGTGATTTATCTCCTGCCAACTTTTAAAGGATCTTTATGAAAGTATGCAATACGTCCCAAAGTGTTAAACTATGTCCTAAGACTGCTAGATTTTACACATTTGCTTGACTTTTAAAATCAATCCTAAAGATGTTGCTTTTGGTAACTTTTATTGCAGTCCACAGAACTGATAGTGTTCCATTTTTACTGTTTTCTTTGGTATCTTCACAATGACAAGAATTGTATTTCTGACCTTTAATCTAGAGAGCATTCAGACAAGACTAAGAAAGTGCACATTTAGAAATATTTCCTTCTGATATAGAGGAGAGAGAAAAAAGAGAAAGAGCACTTGTGTGAACAGAAAAAAGAGAGAGAGTGAGCAAGAGAGCAAACAATAAAGCACCTCTTTCAGTCTCAGTCTCCAGAGTCTCTGCATTTGGAGAATGCAAGTGTGAAAGTGGTCTCAAGTGAACAGGAAAATACAGCAGACTTCTTGCAAATGAATCTATAAAAAGAATTAGAAAATGTTGTTACCTGCCAATGCTAGGAAGTGGAAACAGACAAAATTTCTAATCTAAACTCTCAATTCAGAACAGTAAGTGTGTCTTTTTGAAGGCTGAGGCTGTTGAGTTAGTTTTTGTCACTGCTATCCTTTCTCTATCAACATCTCCCCACTCTTATTTCTATGCATCTCAGGCTTGAAGCGGGAGTGAGAGTAGAAGTATGGAAAGTCTACTGGAAGAGCTCTGCTCTCATCCTTTCACCCTTGTCTCATTTGCTTGGCTTCAGGCGCACACATCTGTGTTGCCAGCTCTTTCTCTGGTGTCTTCTTCAATGGAGCCCCCCTGTCTGAAATTCCCTTCCTGACCCAATCCACTGTGCCTCTACCCTTTATTCTTTAAAGTCTCTTCTCAAAATACTCTTGTCTCATAAAACCTCTAAGCCCCAGTCCTCCCATTGAGTCCATCAAAGAAACAGAAATAAAAAACAAACAGCCCCCTGCAGCCCTACTAAGACAGGAAAATGAGCTGAATGCAAGTGCTAAAGTCACTCTTCCTTTTTAAACTTTCTTCCCACACTGTTTGTCTCATTCTGTCTATGTAGACTGATTGTTAATTGTCCTTCTGCAGTTTTATAACTAGACTGAGTTTCCCAGAGCAGGGTCTTCCTTTTAATAAACAGAGTCCATGAAAGATAAAACCTCCTCTTGGCACAGAAAGAATTTGTATTCAAATATTCTTTTACCAATTATTCAATACCAAAAATTACTGAAAAAGCTCAAGAAGGGTTATTACTATCACAATTTATTTAGCTGAGAAATGTAGATAAGCATCTGGGTTTTCAGATGTTTCTTGAGACTAAGGACCATATTCATTAGATGCCTTGAGAAGACGCACAGCAACCATAAACCAAATTTTTTCTGGCCAGAGAAACAGTCCTACAGTTGTTTTCTGTTCTCAGAATGACTCAAACAATACGGATGAATCTGGACCCAAATCTTCTGAGATCCACCAGTCCCTTGCTTTCACCTAGACAGCTGCAGATTTAATCAGTTGTGGCCTGACTTCTGAAAATTTAGAACTATTTACATCTTGCAAGACTCAGTTTGGATCACCTTTTTTTTTCTCCCCTCTTTCAGGATAGCATGGACTTCTGTGCATAAGTCAGGCACAAGGCTGATTCACAAAGGCTGTTCTGCTCACTCGAAAGATTTCAGTAAGACAGAACTGAGGAAAAGGCTTTCTGCTGACCATTTACAAGGTAACAAGTTCATTCTTTGTTAGCCTGGGATTTGGTTCCAAATATATCCAGAACTGAAGCTGGAGTCAGACCAAGGTCATTGCACTGTGATTTTGTTTGAAGACGGGTTTTGCTTTATCATTTCGAAGAGTTTCGTTTGTGACTTCTACACTTGAAGCAGCTGGATTTCTCCGTAGTTATATGTCACAGTTTGAAGGTAAATGTGGTGATTTTTTTTGTTATTAAAAATGTAGTGGAAGAAGACCATTTTCATGATCTCAGGATGAAGTGTGAAACAATTGCCGTTAATAAACATTTTGCCATTCTATTTTTTTAAAGATACAGGAAGACTTCTGTAACCTACTTCTAAGAAGTGAGCTTTGAATACCAGTAGATTATGTCCTAGGTCCCCCAAATCATTTTGGGAGACAAAAAGATAAATTTTTTGTTTAGTTTAAAAAATGTTTTTCTCTGTTCCTGTATCAAAAACATGTAAATCAGAGCCCAGAGCTACAAAATCTATAAGCAAAACATGGAACTACTTGTAAAATGCCATCAGATTTACAGAGGAAAAAATAGAAACATTTCTTTAACCATTTCACTAGTACTTCTTTAGTAATATAATGTAATGCACAAAGTGTTCAGAGAAAACCATGAGTTTTTAAACTGATGAAGTCTTCGGGCTAAGTGCTAAACTGGTCATCGTTCTGAGAAGCCCATGTGCCAGATTGCAAGTATGAAGCAGCAGAGAGATCTTGGTAGCATGGTTCTTGTTGATCTCTTTATAAAGATCTCCCTTCTTGGTTGGAATTCAGATCTTTGTACTTGCAACTTGAAAGCCTCATGGGCCTGATCGCTCCCACATGGCATGTGTGCAACCACAGCTAATGCTCATCTCACCAGTCGCAGTTCTGAGCGAGGCAGGTGGGATGTGTTTTCACAGCCCTCTTCTGTCTTCTTCACCAAGAAAGATCAATATTTGCACAAGGAGTTTCATTTAAAACAATGATTCAAGCTACAGATTTTGGTACCTTTCTCCTTCCTCTTTGCTTAGTCCTCTTTTTGAAATTATATCATCCTTCTTGCAGGGACACTAATTTTAAAAATTATGGTAAAATCTAAAATGCAAGTAAACGTAGCTCTCAACCAGATTAGACTCCCACATACTAGGGAAAACCAGGAGGAGGCCAAAGCGAGGCAATCACAGTTTCAGTTTAGCATTGATCTTTGGCCAAACATATTGCAGGCAAATTTTGACATTACACAGGAGGCAAGTTCCTTATAAAATGGAGTAATTGGCCTGCCCGGCCTGAGAGCTGTTACCCTGTCACATCTATCTTTAGAAACTGATGAATTTATTTAGTAATCCAAGACATCCATTTTAAGGGGAGGTGGTTAACCATCGTGGGCCAACTGCTGCAGCCCGTTGACTAGCCAGGCTATAGAGTGTCACTGGCAAGCTTGCCCGACTTGATGCTCTGGTTTTCAGAGGAATTTATCCAAGCCAAAGGTATGATCAACGGAAAAATGGGACCAGCAAACATCTTGTGAAACTGACCTGCTGGTCCTCATTCCACAAAGCAAAAAAAAAAGTAATTACATTTTGCAATTAAATTATGCAAAGAAGAACACTAGGTCCCATATCCCTTTGTTAACTGTCTCTTTTTAAAATTAACTTTGCATAAAGTATTGTGTATCCATTTCCTACTTGCGTTCCCTTTCCATATAGAAGGAACTTATCTAAAAGCACCTGCTGATCAGGTTCATTTTGTTTAGAACAAAAAGCTTTCCTCAAGACACATTCTTTGTTTTCCTTTGGCTTGCAAGGGCATTACTGCCCACTTTGTGCAGGCAAGTGGATTGCACCTAACTGCTGTAAGTGAGCACAGAAGTGTCTGTGTAGTTAGAATCTGCCAATCCACTGGCAGATGGGTCTTATTTCTTGTGGCTAGGTAGACCTATTTTCCTTGTACAAGAAGACAGAGATTCTGGTAATCTAAGACTGCACAGAGAGGAAGCCTGGGACCAGGTGCTACAGCTTTCTAACGCTCAGAAACCCTTCAGCGGCAAAATCTGAGCATCTCGGGCTACAGCGTCATTTTCCGTACCTCCCCAGTCAGGGTCAGCCTTGCTGGTGTCTTCTGCCCACTTGTGATCCTGAAGTGCGTTTGCAGTATGAAGAGGGCACTACATGATACTGCATTGTTCTCTTTATCTGAGAGCTATGGAGCTGAGAGATAGTGAGGTTCCTGAGATGTGGTCCTAAACACCCCTGCAAAATTTACCCTGGTATTTCAAGACTCAGTAGGGTAAATAGAAATTAAAATTTTTAGCTCTAATTACAATAAATTTTCGGTTATTTGCCTTACTTTTCCATTATAGTTCCATTATATTTTTCAAGTTCTTCTATTTTTTCCATCCTTCCTTCCACTGCTTTCCTACTGTCTGGAGAGCTTGTATAAGTCCTACATCTCTTTGACAAGGCTATGACATTTATTTCCTAACCTGCATTCAAATCCTGGTTACAATAACATCAATGATGCTGTGAACTTTCCTCAGGTTTCACTGATGTGAAAGAGATTAGCAGCACAGCTATTTGTTTTATTTGGCCACCTCTAGCTTGCAGTAGGAGGAGAACTGGTAGCAAAGTGGCTTTTTTTTTGGTGTGTGAAAAACAATCTTTTCCAAATTCCACTTAAATCAAAATTGAACCAAAACCTAAAATGTTTCACAACTTCCTATGAACTAGAAATTCCAAAAAAGTATTTTTTACCAAACCTAAGACATACAATACTTCCCAGATTAAATATTTTCCCCAGAATCTACATCTGCTCAATAAAATTGCCGTTTTCCTCATTTTCATTGATTCAAGGAAAGTCAGTTCTGCTGAACAGCTGCCTGAAACTCCAAGGTTTGTTGCCTGCTCTATAACCAAGGCTTCCTGGGATGCTGAGCTGATGACCTTGGACTTCCAAGGTACCCAATGTAGCAGCAGTCTGCCCCAAAAATCAAAATTCCAGCTTAAATCCTGTGCTGGATTTAGCAACTGTTTTGTGACAGAAATCTTTCGGGCTGAGCACAGGAAAACAGTTTTGTTGGAAAATGTTCATAACACTAACTGAGAACAGCATGGGGTTGTCCTACTCCAGGGGAACTCTGGAAGTTCAGAAGAAATCCCTGTAAATAGGTTACAGAGAAGAACAAATACTTCCTTCCATATCTGTGCCAGTGAAACCAGCAGGATCATGCCCAGGGCACATACTGAAAGAGAGACTGTCTGCGAAATGATGATAAGAGACTATTTTCTGGTGTCTATCATATGTCATGATCAGGGCTATTTAAACGGTACACAGAATACATGGCACATTTCCACAGTTGCTGCAGCCAGCCACTGCCGTTACATGTCTTGTTTCCTCCCTGTCATTTTTGACTACAGTAGGACTCAGCCACAACAGCCCCTGCAAAATTTCCACTGTGAAAGGAGGAATTTTGTGTCTTCCCCTTTTGGGATTATCCAGACACCAGCCAGGTTTGACAGGGCCCCTGAACTCTAAACCCCTGAGAAATGCAACAAAGATTCTGCTGCTGTAAATAAATTTTAGGATTCATTGTTTTCTTTTTCTTAGACCATGCATAAGAACAAACAACCATACCTGGAAAGAAAAAAAAAAAAGTTTATATGCTATTATCTTTAGCTAGTTTCATAGTTGTTAACATCTAGTGGCACCATCAGGGACATATTTTATTAGGCAATGTTTGTGTACTTACATATATATCATTGTATGTGTGTCTCTCTCTCTTCATAAGTAAATATATGTATGTGCCTCCATCTCAGAAGCTCCAGGCTGGTCTTTCTGCAGGTACAGGCTTCTTACTATCAAGTCTGGGGGTTAAAAAAGAAGGGATATGCTTCAGTCTGTTTGAAGATGCCATACTCCTCCCACATTTTGTATGCAGTCCAACCCAGAATAGAAACAGTAAACACTAAAACATCAGGAACATTGCCCCTCTCACACTGAGCTTTATAAGCTGCTGTAATATACCATTAGTAGTTTCAAATTCCAGCTAGTCCACAGAACAGCATGGCCAAAAATGTTAAGCAGCCAAAGTAGTAATTACATTCAACTTGACTTTTCACTTCAGGAAGATGCATAGATTTCATGAGAGTTGTTTTCTTAATATTATTATAAGGTGATGTTTTTTATATTAATATTTTAATTATATTCAGTAGTACTATTCTGCTTTATTCTGTACTGTTTTATCTTCTTCTGCACAGGAGACTTCTAGAGAAAGAGATCATGAGTAAACATGAATCTCTGTCACCACAAGCTGGGGCTTCCTACCCTGTTTCTGGGGGTGAAGGTGAATGTCCCATGTGTGCTGTGAATCCAGCCCTGGTTACACAACTCCAACATTGGTGACACACTAGGAACAGATCCTGTAGAACTGGAGGCTGACGATTCCCTGGAGTACTGGAAGAGTCAGGGACAAGAGTGATGTTTGAGACAACAGAGAGGAAGGATGAAATATGAGAGGGGAAAGAAAGAAGCTACAAGGGGGGGAAAAAAGCAGAAAATGACTGAGAAAATCTAGGAGGACAAAATAAGAATATACTATGTATACCAGAGCACACCTCCTCACAGAATATAAAAAACAGGTCATAACTATCTTGTTAATAATTATCACTGTTAATTATCTCCATTATTATGTTAATAATTATTATCATAATAATTGTGATAAGATAATTATTGGCATAATGTTAATAACTACGCTAACAAGGCTATTAGTATTACAGATGCTCTAGAGGCCTGAGCTCTGACATTCTTGTAATGTCCAGGAGATAACCACTAAATCACTGGTGTGTCTCTGCTTGCCTTCAGGGTCAACAAGTACAAATTTATCACTGAGATTAAGTCTGTGTGGTGAATCTAGAAAACACAACTCTGCTGCTAAACTGATTTGTACCACACATTGAAATTTCAGGGTGGGAATATTTAATTTCAAGTTGTCCTGATATTTAGGACCCAGCATTTAAAAATAAGATGCTAAAAGAACTTTAGGCTTGCAGAATACTTACAAAAGTGCCTGAATGGGCAGAATTGTGGTTCTTGCTGTCTGCGATACCTGAAGGGAACTTAGTTCTAAGATGATGTTGAACATCCTCCTAAAAGAAGGCTCTTCAGCAGGCAGCTCCCTGTGGCAACAGCATATCATGAGCTCCACCGTCCACGGAGGCCAACAACAGCAGCAGCTCAAGGTGGACACATTTACAAGTATTTCAGGATGTGTTCTACATTTTTGACAAAGATAGCCTTCAATTTGTTAACAGTTTGGTAAAAGGAAAAAAAAAAAGAAAAAAACAAAAGAAAAGAAAAAAGTATGTCTTTAAATACTCAGTAACATTTGGGTTTTTGTTTGTTTGGTTTGGTTTGGTTTGGTCTTTTTGTTTGTTTTGTTGTTGTTGTTTGTTTGGTTTTTTGTTTTGTTTGTCTGGTTTGGTTGTTTGTTTTTTAAGGCTAAAGCTCCAGCAGTATAATTTCAAATTTCCTGTAAATTCTCTGTGATTCACTGAAGAGCTGCATCCATATAGGTTAATGGAGACTAGAGCAGCAGAGAGGTGCATCCTTCAACATCCCTCCAACCATTGCAATTGGGCGTCTGATTTTCTTCCCATGGTGACATAGTGCCAGAGGCAAAAGGGAAAAATGAGGAGGGAAAATGTGCATCTTGACTTCATCCTAAGATGCAGTTGTTAGAGCACTAAGGGTCTTCCCATTTAGCTATAGCCAGAGATACCAAAAACTTTCCTTTTCTGAGATGTAGAGACTGGGTGTGGGATAAAAGGGAAAAGAAGGAAGATGAGATGAGATTTCATGCAGAGACATTTCAGAATGTCTTAAACAATGCAGAAAAATGAAGAGTTCATTTTTTGCAGATCACGTTAACATTATTTTTAACCTCACTTCTTTTATAATGACCCCTCTGGAAGGGTGATACATGCATTCTTACCAGCTCCTTTTATTCAACTTAAAACATGCGTGCTGAGTTGTTGTTGGCTTTTGTACTTGGGAAGCAAAAAGGAGCAGGATGTTAGGAGAAAATATCTTTCTGAAGCATTATTTGTTAAAATGTCTACAAAGAGTTTCATGGCCTTCACAAATAGATGAAAGGGAAACATCTCACAATTTGACCTTCCAACCTTTCCTGGGGTCTCAGTATGTGATACTGCAAAACCTAGAGCTCTCTGTTTCTGGCTGGAGCTGCATTACAGTAGATTCATGCTGTACTTTCCCTACTTGCTATTCCCTATACATATGATGGGTTGCCCCATAGAATCAATGAGACTGTCAAGGGTCATGTGTGCCAGGACAGCCCTTGTGAGGCCCATCACATCTGAATATTGCACCAGCAAAAAATAATTTAAAAAAAAAAACAAAAAACAAAAAAACCAAAGCCAGTCAGCAATGAGAACAGGCAATGAAACTGGAGTTCCTGCAGCAGTCTGGGTGTAGAAGATGATGACAACATATTGGCAGATTTGTTAGATGTGAGCTGAAAAAGAAACAGAACCCTTCCCACCCACTCCAACCCCCCAGCCAAGCAGAAAACACAAGCGCCTTAGTGCTCATCCCTGAACAGCTGAAGACATTGTCAGACATACTCTGCACTCCCACGTGAGTCGAGACACAAAGCTGGGTGGTATTCATGGACTAATTTTCATACCTACACCCACGCCTTAAGGAACTCTGTTTTGATGATGTTGGCAGGCCCTTGATGCTTGTAGGGCTTGAACAGAGCAGAGCTGGGTCTACTTTCCAGACTATCCCCAGGAAGTCTAGACACCCAGGTATGTCCTAGATCCAGACTGTTTCAAAAAATCTTCAATTCTAAAGCAAGCTATACTTCTGATCCAGGAGGTCTGTATAGAAAACTTGGTCTAGTATGTTCCCATAACAATGAAAAACAGAGGGAGAATATATAAACTGTTTAGATATATAAAGCCATGAAGGCTTGCCTCAGAACAAGGCTCAAATATCAGTGACCACAGCTATTTCTCAAAAAGTTGGAAACTGAAGATTTTATTTGACTATCACAGACAATATTATTAACATTTGATTTTGTAGAATTTCAGATAAGATGCCTGGATATATTTTATCAGTTTGGAATCTACAAAGTTTTCCTCACACAACCGTGCATCAACAATATAATTACTATATAATTATATATAATAATAATAATATATATTTTTATATATATATAATATATACTACTATATAATTACTATAGCCAGAAATGTAGACTCAGAAAACTTGTTCAGCTAAAAAGAGAGACAGGTATAACTAGGGATGAAATGACTATAAAATGTCATATGTTTTTCAGCCTCTAAGTAAGAAGAGGAAATCAAGGCAACTCAAGATGCAAGCTCAGCATCTCCTTGTTCTAAGATGGGGGTCTTAAATACACATCACAATTACCCAAGCAGAATACATAATGTAGATCAATATCTTACTGCTTAAGAAACAGTGAATTTGATAAGTGTGAAGTGTAGCAAATGGACAAATTTCATACCAATAAAATCTCTACTTCTCCTGTCTGTATATGCATATATTAATTACTGACAATTAACATGCCAATTAACCTCTTAGAATTCAACAAAAGTCAGCATTCTTTGATATTTACATAATGTCTGACTATTTCTTTTATAGAAGATGGGGAAAATCCCAGAAACTGTAGCATTACAATGCTGGTCTGGTTCTAAGGTTTAGGGGACAGCACAGTGCTTTCTTCCTGTACCTTATGAAGGTCCAGGGAAAAAAGGAGAGTCCACATAGAAAAAGGGCGATCACACAACTTCTTTTGTGGCTATTGCTGCTGGAGATGAAACAAGGGGATCAAGCGTGTATTTTGGCAAGTCCAAGCAGTTGTCTGTGCATTACATCCTGGTCAATAAAAACACAGGCAATTAGACTGCCAATCTCCATCTGAAACTTAGTCAGTGAGATTTGAGGTGGAAAGAATAAACACAGAAGGTTACAGAGTCCAGTCTTTGACCCCAGGAATGATTGGAGATTTCTGGCTCAGATCCAGCAGGCACCTACTGCTAACCAGCCTTACTATGTCTTTTAAAACATCAGAAGGTCATCTGAGTTGAATTCAGTATGTTTATTAAATGTATTTCTTACCCACCTCTCTTTCACAATCACAGCAGCCTTGTGCCCTTTGTCAGCCTTGCATGGAAGATACAAAGTTCTCGCTCAGACTCCATGCTTTCTGTTGCTGGTTTTCCACAATATTGCAAAATTCTACCCAGAGTTGCTCACAACAGATTTAAAGCATGTCTGTTATTCAGAAAACTTCCAATATAAATAAGAGAGAGAAAAAAAAAAACATGAAGACAGAGAAAGAATACCAGAGCAAGACAGGAAACAAGGAACTTTGATAAAAAGGACTTAGCTGGAGGTGGCAAAGGAGCGGGTAATCAGACACTGCATCCTTGGACTGCAGAATGTGCCAGGTGGCCACAAACCCCAGGGTTTTGGCTTGGCCGCTGCAGAGATAAGGCCAGCTGCAAAGCTTGGATCCCGATCAAATGTTTGCAATCCAAACACCCTGTGAGTTGGGCTTATTTGGCATGGGCCCATGTCTAGTTTATATTAATGTTTATTGCCCCTCGGTCATTTGGAAACTAACTTTCATAATTCACACCTCAGCAATGCACGTTTGGCTGTCCTGACGGCAGGCTACAAAATTCGACCCTGGTCTCTAGCATACTCCACTCAACTGTACAGAGATGCCTTGCACGTTACAGCTGACAAGGGCTAAATGACGACTTCAGGTTTCACTGTTAGCAGCTTAGCCAAAAAAGTACAAAAGGCATGTCTCCTGCTAGGGCTTTCATCTTTTACATCCACTCAACATGTTTCGCAGCAACTCTTTGGGTGAGAAGATCAGTGTCCTCTTTGCCTGCCTTCCTTTCAAGAAGTCTCACTTGGCAGCCCTGTCATCCACAGCTGTTCTGTTGGTTCCTTGGTTGCTCAACTTAGAGGTTTAAGTAGGCTCCAAACTGACCTCTGCTCTTAAATACGGCTTAGATCTATTCTGTGATCTTAAAACCTGTCCCTTAATTGTACTTAAATATTAGCATAGATTCAACATTGGCTCCAGGCTGGTCAAAGTACAAGAAAGAACAGACTAGACTTATGCTCCTTGGAGCAGTAAGAGAAGCTGATCGTCATAATGAATAAACTTACTTGTAATACTCCAAAAGATGAAGAATTCAGCCCAAGATCCTCCCGCTTCATTTCACTCCTTTGGTAAAAAGTATCTTTTATTAACTAGTCTTTTACATTTAAGTCTACTCTTTCCTGTCAAATAGAAACCAAACCAAACNACTTGGCCGATTTCTGACCTCAAATTCTACCCTAACTAGCATGACCACTGACGTTATACGTTGTGTGAGGTACTCAGTGATCAAATTGTCCTGCCCAAACATTATCAAGCTTTCCTTTAAGCAAAAAAAACCAAAACCAACCAAGCCCTGTTCAGATGAACCAACATTATGATTACGAGTAGTTTTTCTAGTTACGAATACTAACATGAGGCAATTGCATCTCAGGCTCCAGAAGGCAGGATCTAAGTAACACTTTGATTTCCCTGTTAACTTCTGCTGTCAGGAAAGAGCACTTCTGACTGGAGCACTGCTCAATTTATAAAGTCTCTTGAGCTTTCATTTTAAAAAAGGAGAGCCATTGGTGGCTCAATTTTCCTCTTTCTTGCCTCTTGTGGGGCCACCTGCCCTGAGCATGGCTGGTACAAACTACTGTCAGATCAGGCTTACGGAAGTGTTCATGTTTCACACCCAATTATCAGGGCAAAACCAACCATACAAGATTAAAAACAATTTTCCACTCATGGAAGTAAACTCATGGGCAAGACAGACAACTACACCTTCATGATCAATCCTGGCTGAGCAGCCCTGAGTGAAATATNGCAAAAGTTGTATTTCACAGAGCCTATTTCTAGGAGCATGTGGGATATTTAACCAAGTTTATCTTCCATGAGCAGCCATTTCATGTATCAGACCCTAATGATTGCTTGGGTTCAGGCTGCAGCACACATTTGTACTCTCTGTTAGATACCCTTCCTTGATACAGGAAAGCCAGAGTAAATGTTATCTTCTTCATCTTTCTCCTTCTCATTGCCTCCCCCTGTCTATAGTACATCTTAGTGAGTATCAGTCAGTGTCTTCACAGACAGCAAACAGTGAAGGAGCTAGTAATGCTGAAGGATAGTGTTTTCTCTAGTGCTTTGAAGTCATCCCTGGAGATCACTTGCCT